>CM066340.1:6281811-6551811 GCA_033807585.1 Hydrophis major | reverse complement strand
ATGTAAGCAGACTCAGTCTGGATATTAATGGCTCCATGTAAGCCAGGGATCTTCAGACTTGACAGCTTTAAGACTTGTGAACTTCAACTCCCAGAATTCCTCCTCCAGTCATGTTAGCTCAGGAATTCTGGGAGTTGAAGTCCACAACTCTTAAACTTGCCAAGTTTGAAGACCTTTGACTTAAGCTTTGGTTAGACTCACAGTAAATGTGAAAACATCTTCTCTTCTCTTTCTGATTCTGAAAAGAGAGAAGATGGGTATCCAGGAAGTTCTTTTTGGAAGAAGAACATCAAAAGGGGATATCATAAGATTATATATCATGATATCATTAAATCAGGTGGTGCAGTGGCCTAAGGGTGGAACTCTCGCCTCACAATCAGGAGGCTGTGAGTTCAATCCCAGGTAGAGGCAGATATTTCTCTATCTGGGCACACTGAGGATATTAATGCTGAATAAAATTTCATATTGGTGACAGGAAGGGCATCCAGCCAGTAAACATTTAGCTCCATTCAGTTGCCCAGAGTCCACCCCCAAAAGAGATTATAAGGTTGTTAAAAGAGGATGATGATGATGATGATGATGAGATCATTAAATCCAAGGTGTATCTATGAAAGCACACCTATGTCAACTAAATAAATATTTTTGGGTCTTTTTAGTTGCTAGCAGAAAGACAGTGGAGGGGGGGGGAAGTAGCGCATTCCTGAAATGCTTCAGATAATTGCTAGGCAGCTGAAGCTGTTGGCGTGCAAGATTATTACTGGAGAGCATGATTGATGACTCTTGGCTATGGATGTGTCCCATTGGAGAATATACATCCAGGGGATGGCAGGGAAGACCTGGGTCAAGGGTGAAATGAATGATGTGTCTTGGTGTCTGTTGCATCCAGATAACGCCGACATGGTCACTCCTAATAAATCTTTTTTATTGAGAGATGCGGCTAGAGATTTATGATTTGAATGGGGGTATATTGTCAGAGCCCTGACAACCTAGCCTTGACCCTGTCTCCATATTCAAGATCCAGCAGAATGTCACATTGCATCTTTGTTTTTCTCCCCTCTAACTGGAAGTCAGGGTTTTAAACACAGAATAGACTGGCAAGTATTATTTTTAGACCTCTGGAGGAAAACAATGATATGACTTTAATGGAATTATCCTTTACCATGTATGTGATTTCTATCCCAGGATGATCAAGGGATACAGGTAGTCTTCAACCCCTTTTTTTAGTGACTGTTCCAGAAAAAAAAAAAGATTTATGATTGGTTTTCACGCTTATGACTGTTGCAGCACCACCACCACCCCAGTCACGTGATTAAAATTTGAGCAATTGGCAACTGGCAACTCTATTTATGACAGTTGCACTGTCCTGGGCTCATTTCATCACCATTATCAACCTTCTCATTAAATTCCAACAAGCCAAGGCAATGGGGGAAGCCAGATTTGCTAAACGAATGCGTGATTCACTTAACAACAGAAGGGATTCACTTAAGAACTGTTGCAGAAAAGGTCATAAAGTGAAACATAGCACTTAACCACTGCTTTGCTTAGCAACTGAAATTTTGGGCTCCATTGTTGTTGTGTATCAAAATATTATTCAGGATAACCAAGGGTTCCAATGACAACTAAGAGAAATAAAACCAAGCAGGCATAATAATAACTAAAATGCATAAACAGATGTTAAGGCAGAAATTAAAGGCCTGACTGAAGATGTGGCTCTTCATTTCTTTTGTAACAGGGGAGTGAATGAAGGACAAATGCAATATTCTAAGCTGTAGATGACATTATTTGACATTAACACAGGAAAAAGTTCACGCTTCCTTAATCCTCTCATATCTCTAGATTCAGGCGTCTACCCTCCAAGTGGTCCTTTCCATCAGATTGTGATGACTGGACCCTTGCATTATATGTCAATAAATAACTTCATTGTTGTATTTTGTGGCAGTTGATACTTTGATCAACACTAGAGTAAACTGTAGGAACATATAATATATATATAAATATTATATATATTAAGTCTATAAGAATTGCCAACTTCATACATGAACTTCATATGATGTTTATACTGCTAAGGTAATGGAGGATGAAAAGGCATGGGGGTGCAGTGGTTAGAATGCAGAATTACAGGCTAACTCTGCCCACAGCCAGCAATTCAATCAATTCAATGGTTCAAGGTTGATTAAGCTTTCCATCCTTCCAATCGGTAAAATGAGGACCCAGATTGCTGGGGGCAACAGGCTGACTCTGTAAACTGCTTATAGAGGGCTGTAAAGCACTGGGAAGTGGTATAGGAGTTGAAGTGCTATTGCTATGAATGCTGTGTTTTTTGATTGGGAAAGGGGGCATTGACAAAAGTTATTATTTTCTAGCAAATTTGCCTAATAAGAATGCAGTTGTGAGTAATGATACATTGGTGTGATGCTGCATACAGATTAATTGCACCGACCATCCCTATTTAAAAAAAAATACTTACTGTCCTATCTTAAAAAGGGAAGCAGCAGATGAACGAGCAAATTAAATCTGCCTCTGCAGTACATGAGAATAATTCTAGCTCGCTTACCCAGGACTGGGTGTTTGAAAGATGCACAACTCCAGTTTAAGCAAATTTTATTGAATTCAATTCATACCTAATTTTAGAGAGATGGCTTTCCTGTGCCACGGAAATAAAGACATGTCTTTTGCACATCCCAAAGCATCCCCCTTTCATTTGTCTTCTGTAGGAGGTGCCTCATTCTCAAACTTCCAGGAGAATGGAGGTGCGAAAACCTACGGATTTAAAAAAAAAAAAAAAGCAGGACTGGAATTGGGACTTCATAAAACATCTGTTCCTGATTCCTCAACTCAAATGAAACTGAGGCACCCGGAGATCATTTGGGAGTTTTGCCAATGTTTTGTCTCCTCGTGCAGGTGTTGAAGCTGCCTGCCTGGGAGGCAATTAATGATAACAAATGCTGGCAAGTCTGTTGCATAATCCACCAGTCTGTACAGAAGATTATTTCAGGTATACTTATAGCCCTGTGTGTTAATTGTTGCCTTTATCCCCGGCCTTTATTTAAATACCAAGTCATGTTTTCTCCTGCTAGAGATAATCAACACAAATGCTTTGTAATTTTAATCACATTCTTTAGCCATCTTTCTTTGCATAGTGCCACGACAGAGGGAAGATGCTTCCCCATTTCTTCACCTGGAACAGCCTGCTGTCAACCAGCTTTTACTTGCAAATGTTGGAAATTAAATATTAACATGTAGGGGCCTGGTTGAGGTTTTACTGTTAAGACTTAATGGTTTGATATTAAATGACATTGTATACCATAAAGGAATTGGTTAAATACAGATAATGCTTGAGTTGGGATCACAACTGAGTCCAATATTTCTGTCGCAAATCAAAACAATTGTTAAGTGAATTTTGTCCCATTTTATGACCTAGCTTGCCTCAGTTCTTAAGTGAATCACTGCAGTTGTTAAGTTACTAACATGGTTGTTAAGTGAATCTGGCTTCCCTATTGATACTGTTTCTCAGGAGGTCACAAAAGGGGATCACGTAACCCCAGGACACTGCAAGCGTCATAAAAACAAGTCAGTTGACAAAAATCATGTGACCACTGATCTCTGTGACGGTCGTTAAGCGTAAAAAACAAGGCCTAAGTCACTTTTTTCACTTTTTTCGTTGTAACTTTGAACATTCAGTGAATGAATTCTTGCTGTAAGTCGAATGTTATTTTGTGCTCTTCCTTTTTGGTTCTCTATAACAGAGGTTGCCAATCTTTAGGACCTCAGGGACCACCAAACTCATAATTTTAAATCCCGCGGACCAGAGACCCTGGGAAAATCCCAAAAAAAGTCTGCAGGAAAATTCCCCACCCCATTTTCCTACCGAGCAATCATTCTTTGGGATCACAGGATACCGTTTCCAGCTTCGTTCTTGAGGGTGGGGGAGAGAGAGAGAGACTTTTGGCTTCATGCAAGGAAAGCAGCAGAAGCCGCAGAAGTCTTTCTTTCTCTCCCCCAAACTTTGCCAGAAATGAGTCTTTGTGAGCCTCTTGGAGCAGGAGGCCTTGCAGGGTCCCAAAGACTTGTTTCCGGTGGAGTTTGGGGGAGAGAAAGAAAGACGTTTGCTGCTTTCCTTGCTTGCAGCCAAAAGCAGAAGAGGAGAAAAGTGGAAAAAAGCAGCCCGGTGGCCAGGGAAGTTGCATGGGACAAGTGGGAAAAGTTCCCCTGCTCCGCCCTTCCCCGCCCCTCACTACCTTATGTTGTTCGTAATGCAAGCGACGCAAGCCTTGTGTTCCCGTGGGCCATGTGGGCAGTGCAGCCTTGTGTTCCTGCACAGCCTGGATTCATTGCTTTGGAGGTGACATTTCTCTGTGGACCACCAAAATTTTCTTGCGGACCACCAGTGGTCCCCAGCCCACTGCTTTTTAAAGTGAGATATATTTTTATTTTGATCAGAAATGTAGAGAGACCTTTACATATTCTTGACAATGGGAAGATGGTTATTTCCTTGGCACAATAGGTGGACTTTCCCTTACCTAAAAAATATATATTTCTGCTGACTTCATATGCAAAGAGAGGAGAAAAAAAACCACATGTATTTACTGTTCCCATGTTTGATCGACACTACAGATTGTTCATAAGGAAGAAATATCACAGCCCTTTGTGGTTTCAACAGTGGGACTAAGGACAGCAGAACAATTTATTTTCAATGAGCATGCACAAAGTAAGATTTATGAGTTTTGCTCCTCAGATGACATTTCCCACGTAGTTGCCGAGCTGCGACAAATTAAAGGGATTCGTGAATACTAAGGGGTGTGTTTTTGTAACAAGGGAGAAGAGACAGAGGCAATAAGATGATAATTAAAGTAACAACTTGTGAAAAATTAAAGTATTTCTGTCTTTCATTTTTTGAATCTCCAAGCATAAACTTTGTAGTTGTTAATTTAATTGCTGATGTTCTCCGTATCCCAGAAGAATATTAAGGATTAATCATCTGATTCATTTCAACAAGAGATAAGGCCTAAGTGAATTGAAATTTTACCAATTTAACCCTGTCTGCTTCCTAATAAGACATGATTAACATTTTTTCAATTAACAACACATAATTATTCCAAAGTCCTTGCTTGCATATATTCCATCTTATCAGGGTGCTTAGATGACTTCTTCATTTTTTAAAATATCTACAGAACTATTAAAAGAGCAATGTATTTTTTTGTTCTACCTAAGAAAGGCTCGAATAAAATTTGTTGGTTTCTTTCTGTTGGAAAGATTACAGCATATTGTATCATCTGTTTTCCTAACTTTCATACAATTTGTGCTGATTTTATTTTGATTATTATTTTTTCAATATAGGAGTGGTTCTTTTGGAAATAGAAGACATTCACCTTTTGCATTGTTCTCACAGACCCATATACATGTGCAGGCTTTTGACCAGTGGGTTCAAAAAGTATTGGTGCCCAAAGGAAAAACTTACAGGTAAAAATGATTATGACTTGGCATAGAAGTCTTATTCAAGAAAGCCATGATGCTTGTCTTGTTTTCTTTTTTTTCACTTACAATTAAGAATGTAGAACTCATATACAAAACAGACAACATTAAGTGAAAATCATAAAGTTGATAATTAAAGCACTGAGTAAGAGTTATATAAGTATGTCATCAGGTCAGGATCTCAAAAAGAACTGTAGATGATGTCAGAAATCATGGAAGTCAAGAAAAAAACTTTTTGTCTTCTAATTCCAAAGATCTAGCTCTTTGTTTTATTATTCTGATTTTACAGAATAACAGAGTTGGAAGGGACTTCGAAGTTCATCTAGTCCAGCCCACAAGCAGAAGACCCTGTACCATTCCAGTCAAATGGCTGTCCAGTCTTTTCTTTAATAATCACCAGTGAGAACAATTAAGTTCTCATTGTTAGGAAATTTCTCCTTAGTTCTAAGACAAGGGTCTTCAAACTTGGCAAATGTAAGATTTGTGAACTTCAACTCCCAGAATTCCCAAGCTAAAATGACTGCAGGAGGAATTCTGGGAGTTGAAGCCCATAAGTCTGAAAGCTGTCAAGTTTGAAGACCCCTGTTCTAAGAGTTCTCCTTTTGGTCCCTCCTGTGCCTAATGTTGAAGTAGAACTTCAACATTAGTGAGGTTGCCCTCTAGAAACTGTTTGTAATCCACAGATGTATTAAAAAATGACAGATGAATAAAAGATGAAAAGAAAAAAGAAAAACTCAGCTGAAAAGTAAAAATAGTATCTTAGCTGAGAGTTTTAAAAAAACGAAATATCAGCTTGTAGTTAGTGTTAAAGAATTTAGGGCATTATTTTCTATGTCCTGTATAGTTTCCAGTCATACATCAAAAGTTGGCATCGGTAGAATGGCATCTAAGGGATCATCTGGTCTTGTCAACAGGATACTGTCGGTCTTGCTGACAAGTAATTTGGCCTCTAATAACAAGTTAATACAGAATAACAGAGTTGGAAGGGATCTTGTAGGTCATCTAGTCCAACAGGGTGTTCAAGCAGGAGACCCTATACCATTTCTGACAATTGGCTGTCCAGTCTCTTCTTCAAAGCTTCCAGTGCTGGCTCATATTTAATAGATTGTCCCCTAGGACTCCATGATCCCTCTCACAATTACTGCTATTAAGCCAGATTTCACCCAATCTGTATGTGTACTTTTTTTGGGGGTGGTGGTGGTGGTGTTGTTGCCTAAATGTGTTAATCCCTGTTCTAGCAATATCTTGACCCATGGAAGCCTTTTGTAAAATTTCTTCCATCCTCCATGAGATCACAGTTAATAATTAGCCTCCTCAAAGTGCTCAGCTAGACCAGGAGACTTCTAAAATCTCTTTAAAATGTCACATTTGACTCTTTAAAATAGAGTCAAGTCGAGTAGAAAAGAGCTTGAAGGGACCTTGGAGGTCTTCTAGTCCAGCCCCCTGTTCAAGCAGGAGAACCTATACTGTTAGGGATAACATTGTTTTACCCTAACTGGTTTAGGTAAATAATAATATGTAATCATAGTTTGTATGTTAAAGTGTCTGCAACTTTAACTGTGGGATAGTAATTAAGGGAGTGGTTGTGAAAGCACTTTAAAAGAAGCAGGACTGCAGCTTGCTCTCTCTCTGGCTTTGATGATCCCTGATTACTGCAAGGACTCAAGACTGCATTGCTCAAACGGGAGAGAAAACAAAGGACTGACTTGTAAGTGAACTGACATAGGATATTCTAAACGGACTTTGCTAACTGAATATCCCTGAATGGACTGACTAAATGATACATGACTATTGGACTGTTATTTTGACTATGCTATGAACTCATAATGGAATAAACTATATTTTTGATAGCACAAGCGTATCTGTTATTTTTACTGTATGTTAATAAACATACAAGCTTAGCTCACTCATTTATCTGTGTGCCTATCTGACTAACGCTGCACATTCTGTTTAGCTTGTCTCCCTAACCCTGGTTGGGGAAACCAGGCTTAACATATACCATTTCAGACAAGTGATGATCTAGACTCTTCTTAAAAATCTCCAGTGATGGAGCGTCCACGACTTCTGGTGGCAAGTTGTTCTACTGGTTAATTCTCCTCACAGTTAGGAAGTTTCTCCTTAATTCCAGGTTGTCTCTCTCTCTGATCAGTTTCCATCTATTGTTTCTTGTCTTGTCCTCTGATGCTTTGGAGAATAAGTTGACCCCCTCTTCTTTGGGGCAGCATCTCAAATACTGGAATATTGCTATCACGGCTTCCCTAATTCTTCTTTTCTTTGGACTAGCCAAGCCCAAATCCTACAACTGTTCTTCATGTTTTAGTCTCCAGGCCTTTGATCCTCTTAGTTGCTCTTCTCACATAGACAGTCCTCAATTTATGACTATGATTGAGCCCAAAATTTCAGTTGCTAAGCAAGGCAATTAGTAAGTTTTGCCCCATTTTATTACCATTTTTTTTTGGCCAGATTTGTTAAAGTGAATCATGTGGTCATTAAGCAAATTCAACTTCCCCCATTGACTTTCCTTATCAGAAGCTGCCAGAGAAGGTTACAAATGGTGATTGCATGAACCTGGGACACTGCAACCAGTAACAAAGTAACCCTATCTTGCTCCTATGACTGTAGAGATGCTGCAATGGTCATAAGCGTGAAAAACGGTCATGTCACTTTTTTCACTGCCGTTATAACTTTGAATGGTCACTAAATGAACATACATTGTCCTCCTTCAATAATGAAATTGACATTTTTAACACGGCACCTATTAGATGCAACAACTTTTCATCTTTAAAAAGCCATCATTAAACTTTTTTTCTTTTCTTTTTTCCTGCTTGTCTCAAGAGGAAGAAAATAAATGTTGCTTCGGATGCTGATGGAGACCACCTTGTGGACCTCAGCAGCCTCTTGATGCATGGGAGAAGGCCTTTGCCACATGAACTGAAAACCGAGGTTGTAAAACTTACTATAACGAATTACGCTCAGAAATAGGCCTGCAGCTATAATTAGCAGTAGCTGGTAGCCTGGATGTATCCATATTGTGCTTATAAGCATTAAGTAGAGAGATGTTCTTAAGGAAACAAAAGGCTTTAGAAGCAGCCCTACTCTTGTAGCACATCTTTTCCCTTACCTTTCTTCTCCAACTTGTATCTTCTACTTGTGTGTTCTGTTCCAAGGAGTTACCTTTAATTGAGCAAACTCCCAGGCTGATAACTCCATTGAGTTCACAGCTGTTTCTTTTTTGCTCTTTTCATTCAGCTTTTCAAGTGTCCTGCCTTTTCTTCCCTAACCCAAATGGCTCCTTACTAACCTCTCTCTTCCCCCCCACCATTTCCTCTTTCATGAGATCCATGACACCCAATCCCCCTTCTCTGCATGCTTTTTGAAAGCTTTTGAGGCCACCTGGTAATGGGATGGGAAAAATTGCAATGACCAACTTATTGGGGCCAACACACCACAGGATAATTGAACAATTCAATTTGATTATTTAAAATAAAAATAATAATATATATTTTTTCATTCACCATTCACTTTGCATCCTCCTTTTGCATCTTTTCTTCAACAATTCTATTCCACCCTTTCTTTGAAATTAGTGTAATTCTAGTACTGTGGCGAGTGTTTCTGCCGTGAGTTGGTTGCAGTGAGTTGGTTGTGGTGCGTTGGCTGTGGCAAATTGTCTTAGGCCCTCTGGCAATGGGAATTAGCATCTTTTATTTGCATTTCTTCCTCCAAAACTGTTGCTCTGGTCTGGCAATTAAAAAAGAAAAAAAAAAGATTTGCTGTTCTGCATCAAATAGTAAATTAATGCATGAAGAATTGGAGAACATACCATGTGATATTTGTCATGCAATAGAAATTTGTGATTTCCGTTCAACGTTACACAATTCTACAGCATCCATTATTTCTTAGCTAAATAACAAGTCAATTCCAAGGCACATGAAGGCCAGACAAGGAATAATGGATGAAAACTGATCAAGGAGATATTCAACTTGGGAATAAGGAAGAATTTTCTGACAGTTGGAACAATCAACCAAGGGAACAGAAGCTGCCTTCAGAAGTTGTGGGAGCTTCATCACTGGAGTCTTTGAAGAAGAGACTAGACTGCCATTTGTCAGAAATGTAGGGTGTAGGGTCTCCTGCTTGGGTGGGTGGTTGGACTAGATGACCTACAAGAACCCTTCCAATTCTGTTAATCTATGCAAAAGGAACACTGAAAAGGAGTCAGCTATCTATACATGACTTTATGTTTTTGATCTAACATTGTTCAGGGCTAGTGGTAATTTGGAAAGTTTTTCTTTTTCTTTTTAAATGTTAGATGCTAGGCTATTATCTAAATGGCTTCCCAGTTGTCTTAGTTGTGTAACATACAGAGGATCCCACCCCCGAGGAATAACCCAGTAGCAGGTAACTGGAAAGGCTCATTAATGGTTGTTTATGATAATTGACAAGAAAGCAAAACACACACACAAAAACTTCAGATTGGTTTAATGGCCAGCGGATCTAATGGGCTGCCTTAATGGTCAGGAGAAATGTATCATTTGCTGGCTGGCAGATGTAAAACTAAAAGGAGATAAAAAGGAAAGGAAAGGCGCAAGGCTTTTCAACTATTGTGGCTTAATTCCCACAAGCTTAGAATTGGACGCTTCTTTCTCAAACTCTCTCTTTTTTTTTTTTTTTTTTGAACTCTTTGATCCTCTCATCCTTTCAAGCTGCTTTTTAAATTGATAATAACTTTCATCACAAACACAATGGAAATGCATCATTAGGGGATGGTTAGCATCAGAAGATCTGTAAACATGGAAGCATTCTGCAACAAATCTGCACACATTTGTCTATTTTTCTTTTTCTTTCTCTTTTTGGACAATGTGTTTGTTGCAGATGGTTATGGACAGGTTGCTTAGATGATAGACACAAATAATGTGGCTGTATGCTGCAAAGGTTATTATCAGAGCAAAGGCTCAGTTTCTATGAGGGTTTAGTTTCTAATGTAGAAACAGTTTCTCTGTTCAGATAATCAGCGGACAAAAAAAAAATCTTTTAATATTTTTGCTGGTGACAAGATGAGGAAAAGATGAGAAAGAAGGAACAGCGAGAAGGTTAGAATAAGCCAGTATCTACCAAAAAGTAACTACTGCATTACATTCAATATTTTTTTTTGTTTTGTTTTTCAGTCCCTTGTTTTCAAGACTTCTCCTAGAGTTCAGGGTTTGTTTAAGACACTGAGCTTGTTGGCTGAAAGTGCTCCATGATGTCATGCTGGCCACACGATTGCAAAAATGTCTTCAAACAGTGCTGGCTCAATGGTCTTGAAACGGAGATGAGTGTCACCCCTTCAGTCAGCAATGACAAGCAGTCCCAAAGGTGCTTTTTTGGGAGTCAACTGGACTTTCTTGGGGTTTTTTTTTTTGAAGACGTTTCACTTCTCATCCAAGAAGCTTCTTCAGTTCTGACCGGATAGTGGGGAATGGAAGGATTTATATTCCTCGCAGACAGCTGGTCATTTACATCCTTTTAGAGGGTTATTGAGGTCACTTGGAGGTTTATCTGTGTCCTGATTCCTGTAATCTGCCATTTTTCCTCTGGAAATCCATTCCTACTCCCGCACCATTCACCTTATTAGCAAGTGTGTCCTCTTTGCTGATAATGTAAAACTATTCAACACCACTATCAATGCTACCATCCTTCAAAAAGACCTTGATTATGCGTCTGAGTGATCTGTTGGCATCTCCAAATCTCGACCAACAAATGTTCTGTCCTACACATTGGTAAAAAAAAAAAAAAATCTGTATACCAAATACAGTCTAGGCGGATATGACCTTGTTGATGACCCTCACTCTGTCAAGGACCTTGGAGTTCTCATATCCAATGGCCTAAGCGCCAAAGCTCAGTATTGCCAAAAAGGCTTTAAGAGTTGTAAATTTAATTTTATGAAGCTTCTCCTCTGGTAATACTGATTTGCAAACTAGGGCATTCAAAACCTTTGCTAGACCAATACTTGAATGCTGTCTGGAATCCGTACTGTATATCAGACATAAATACAATTGAGCGAGTCCCAAAGTATTTTACCAGAAGAGTCCTACATTCCTCTGTTCGCAACAGAATACCAGACTTGAGATTCTAGGCTTAGACAACCTTGAACTATGCCGGCTAAGATTGGATTTAAGCATAGTACATAAAATCATTTGTTTCAACGTCTTAGCAATTAATGAATATTTCAGCTTTAACCTCAACAACACAAGAGCACACAACAGATATAAACTCAATGTAAACCACTCCAAGCTCGATTTCAGGAAGTATGACTTCAGCAACAGAGTGGTCAATGCCTGGAACTCACTACCTGATTGTGTTGTCACCTGCTCAAGCCCCCACTCCTTTAGTCTCAAACTAACCTCTTTTGACCTCACCCCATTCCTAAGAGGTCTGCAAGGGGAGGTGCATAAGCGCACAATTGTGCCTACCATCTCTGTCCTATCGTCTCCAATTAAAATAAATAAAATAAAAAACTGCATTTAGTCACTTAACAACTGTGGCCAGAAGTTTCATAAAATTATTCTCTTAATAACCGTCTCACTTAGCAAGAGAAACTTGGGGCTTAATTGTGATAGTTAAGTCAAAGATTTACCTGCATTTTTGGTTCCCTAAATTTATGGAATTGACTTAGCTATAAATAAGTTGATAAATAAGTAAATATATTAGGTCTTTTTTTTTTTAATTTGGTCTTGTTCAGTTTTGTCTATGTCCTTCCTCCCTCTCTCGTTCTTCAGAGCAAAAATAATTTGTAGGATGGTTCATTTACCCCCATTACCAATCCCTGTGATTCATTGTATCCTTCTCTTAATTTGGTGTGTGTGTGTGTGTGTGTGTAAGAGAGAGAGAGAGAGAGAATGTAAAATAACTTCAGGCCAAAGGAGTGCATACTTTTCCAATCATGTCTTGTCTAAAAGATGAGTCATGGCAGCTGAACTAATTTTCTTGTTGGTTTGAGATGTTTTGCTACCCATCCAAGCAGCTTTTTCAGTCTGAGCAAATTCGTTAGAGGAATCTGAGTATTCATAGAATAACAGAGTTGGAAGGGATCTTGGAGGTCACCTAGTCCAACCCCCTGCTCAAACAGGAGAGAGTATTCCAAATATTAGCCTCTACCTAAGATCGAACTCACAGCATCCTGGTTGTGAGATGAGAGCTCCACCTCTATGCCACCTAGGCAGAGAGTTGTTGGAATCTATCAAATCCTCCTGTATTTTGCCACCTTCCTTCTCCAAAGTAGGTGGCAATCAATGAAGATTCTCAGTCTTCTAAGTAGAATTGTCCAAAAGGTGAGATGCTGTCTCAGCATTCCAAGAAATGCACCTGTCAGATCCATGCATCTGCCATTCTTCAGTGGAAGAAAGGGAGGGGGTTGGATTAGATACATTTAGTTCTTTTGTCTCTCTATGTATTCTAGGTATCCTATTTCTTGCCTTGTCTTTTGCATAACCTTTTATCTGATTTATAACCATTGCCTGGTCCGTCGTCAGGCATTGGATTAAAATATGAAAATGGTTGTATGAAATAACAAACCGTCAAATAGAACTGAAGATGGAACTGTTCCTTTTAGGGATAATTAAGGGGAAATATAACAAAAATATAAAATATATGATTTTACATGTAACTACAGCAGCGAGGATCACACTCGCACAATGTTGGAAAAAGGACAGCATACTGACTGAAGGTCTAGTAATTCAAAAGATTTTAGAATGTGCAGAAATGGATAAACTTACCCAAGAGTTAAAAGGTAAAGAAGATTCAAATTATTATGTGGTATGGGAAGATTGGTATGAGTGGATAGACAATAGGAACAAAAGTTGTAGAGATAAGAAGAAGGGATTGAAATGTATATGAGTAATTAGAAATGTCTGGAAATGTGTATTTGTAACAAAGATGCCTCAGTATTGTTAAAGATGTTTATAACCATTGCCTGGAAGGTCAAATGCCCAGCAAATTCTCATCTCTTGGGGGAAAGCAAGGGGAGGAGGGGGCCATGTGGATTACAATTCCCGGAAGATAGTCCCAAGAAACTATGCTTATCTGCTTTCTCAGAGGTGCCGGTACAATAACATCTTCGCACCTGCAGATTGGTGGAATCCACATCGGACTGTTGGGAGGGGTTTCTAATTTCCTATATCCTGGTTGTATGCCCTGAGGGACCTCAGAGCCTGCTTTGAATTCTGACTTGCTTTCACCCCTTTTCAGTAAAAAGGTTCCTTTGGAAAGTTTTCAAGAGTCTACACTTCTTTTTGAAGTGGGTGGGGAGAAGCTGGTCCTTCCATCAACTCTTGAAAGCAGAACTCCAAGGCTGGTCGATTCCTGAAGATACATACATCATATTGGCACAACTGATGAAAACCAACTCTGAAAGTCCCCACGGTTTTCACCTGATTAAAAATGAAAGTTTTCCCTTTTCCTCAAGTCATCAGAGTCCAATAGAGATGCTGGCTCTGGTTGTTTGGTTACTCCACTCCTCCTCTCCCCAGCCACCTGTTGGAAGGTCCTTGGTTCCCACAGGAAAACCTTTTTATTTTGACTGCAAACCCTAGCTAACTATTCCTCCTTCCCTGTTGCCTCTTCTGCCTTGTGGCAACCCTGAAGCCACAAAGATGGCATCATTCAGGTCCGCTTCAGAGTGGACATACTGCTTGGATGAGCAGTGAAATGTTGCAAATCTACCAAAAAATGTGTAGTTGTCATGATTCAACATTTACACAATTCTTCCTGGATGACTGTGAATCTTCATCCCTCCCAATGTCTTGTTTTTAAGAGAATAACAGAGTTAGAAGGGTACTTGGAGGTCATTTAGTCCAACCCCCTGTTCAAGGGGGAGACCCTATATCATTACAGACAAGTGGCTGTCCAGTCTCTTCTTAAAAGCCTCCAGCACCCACAATTTCTGAAGGCAAGCCATTCTGATGATTAATTGTTCTCAGTGTTAGAAAGTTTATCCTTAGTTTCCATCCATTGTCTCTTGCCTTCAGGTGCTTTGGGAAATAAGTTGGCCCTTTCTTCCTTGTGGCAACCCTTCAAGTATTGGAAGACTGCTCTCATGTCATCCCTGGTTCTTTTCATTCAATTAAGTTCTGATCTACTCAATCCAGAATTGGCCATCTTTTATCTATTCCTCTATATTCTTTTCAAAGGCTATTAGAATGAAGAGAGCTCATAGACCAAGTTTGTATATTGCTCATTCAAATATAATTTGCTTGGTTATAATTTAGTGTGGTGTGGGACTCCAGGCAATACGTGTTTTTGTAAAGCACAGTTTATAGCTAGTGTGTTGTGTTGATCGAGATAATTGTGATTTATTTCATGGAAAAGTATTCATCCATCCATGGCTTTCATATGGTATGCATATCAGATTGTAATGGTAACCAGCCAGTCTTCTGAGTAACCAGTAGCTCCATAAGGGACAAGTAAAAATATTGTTGATTATAGTACATTATAGTTTGTTTGTTTTAATGGCAGAATAAGATTCTACCTTGGAAATCATAAAAAGGGATTTGCATCAGTCTACAAAGTATAAATTTTTCAACTCCAGAAAGCCTCATTAAAGATATTTGTCTTCTGCAATTGCTATTAGAATTTTATAGCTCAGTTTAGACTCTGAAGTAAATGACTGGTTGTAATAGTAGGATGTATTGACAAATTTGTGTTTTGATTTCCTCTTTGTTCTACATTGCTGAGTTGGTCAAATAAATGTGAATTAGAGACCAGGATGAAACAAGCTTACAAACCATCATTTATTAGCATTTTAGTGAGTCTACAAGTAGCAAGTAAGGTTGCTGATTTATTCTGACAGATAGCAGGTAATTTAAATGTTATCTTTTCATCACAAAACAAAGCTACATGTGAATTTATTCAGTCATAATATCTGCAAATAATAAAAAAATGATAGTATAAAACTTGGGCATCTTCGGAAATATAAATTGGAGGTGTGGAGTTTAGAGTAAGATACGTCTGATGCCCTTTTCTGCTTTATAAGTTGCAATGTAATTCAGTGCAAATAAAGTTGACTGAATCAATTCCTTTCTCGCCTGCACCCATTCATACACATTTGCCTAAACCTAATAATTTCTTTCTCTGCATTAATTTGTGTATATTGAATGGATAGATTTGCATTAAAAGCATACGTTGACAACATTGTTTTATTTATGTCTGCTCTGAAAATGTGAAAATTTCTTTATGTATTACTTTTCTTCCCCCAAAACCCTTTTCATCTTTTGAGCCTTGCAAAGCATTTGCAAAATGTGAAAGCCCAAGAACACCATATTTTGAGCTTCGTAGGAGAATCGAGATTTATCTGCTGTCTTGGAAATTCCCAAAGATCAAAATCCTTCTGTATTCCACTTGGGGTGTGTGGAATGGGAGTCAAGATTGTGGCAGATGCAAAAGGACGGCCGGGCTGCCAGCACAGATCTTAATGCTGCTATCTCAGTGCCACACAAACAAAATGAAAATGTCCTCACCAAACTCTTTGCTTGCCCTGCTGGATGAAGAATTCCCAAATCGAGAGCTAAATGAGAAGGCTCAGAAGTGAGAACCGAATGCATCTTATTGTTTTCTCACAACAAAAATTACAATTTAGCAACAACTTTTAAAGGGATGTTGGAAGAAATATCCTTCTAGGGTTCAGTTCCAAGTGGGGAAGAAGGACATTGGAAACATGGTGACTGCTTGGAAAGATGGTTTAATGGTGGACAGGAGCACATGCCTTGGGTGGAGGGAAAAAAAAAGAGCAGAGATGCTGAGAATCCCTGGTTTTATGCCCTCTGTTGGAATTTAAATTTGAGCTTGTATTCTGATTGGTTGTCAGACTCCCATGGGACCATGCAAGGGCAACTCTGTAGATTGTCCTGACTCCCAGGTTTGGTTGAGCGTTGCTGGATGATGTAATAAAAGGGCTTTGGGCAATTCCTATTATGGCTCTGCCTGAAGGTGGCAGATCTTTGTTATGTAGAATAGACTGACCCAGACCTTAGCCCATTAGCAAAGATGGCGGAGGGACTGAGATTCTGCCGCTCTGAGTTTCTACTTCTCTTTTAGGGGAAAAATTCTGCCTTTTTAGTATATCCTAAAATATTTCATTTCTCTAGAAGAGGGGTAGGAACTAACCTCCAACAGGGACATCAGGGGATTCGTTGTCTGATGCTTTGGTGTCTGTGGATTATCACATTGGGATTTCAGTTTCAGAAACTTTCCTAATAGATAGTCCTTGACTTGCAACAGTTCACTTAATAATGATTCATATTTTTTTAATGTTTTTCATATTCATGGCCGTTGCAGCGTCCCCATGGTCACATGATCAAAATTTGGACGAGGGGCAGCTGACTTGTTCAGAGTATTGCAGCATAAATTCAGCGCCAGAAAAATAAACACAGGTGGCTGGGGCTTCATTGAACTTCCTTATAAACATATAAAGTAAATGTTACAGTACCAGTTGTAGATTTCTCCAACATGGAACAAACTCAAACAGAAGCAGACATATTACAGGTTCAGAACAGCAAATCAGCTTCAGCTCAGAAACAGACATCAGTTTCACTTTAGTTCAGCAGGCAAGCAAGACACACAGCAGAGGAGAGAAGCAGTTTCACTTTCAATAGACAGACTCAGAGCTCAACATAGCTTCAGAGCTGCAGGGCTTAATATAGAGCCACACCTAGGCTACTTCTAGTTTCAGTTTCCAAACAGTCCTCATTGGCTTAGTTGCTATGCTGATTAATTGGCTGACCTTTTTACCATGCTTTATTCCAGTTCATTAATATACTCTGATATAACTCATATTTATGATGGTTGCAATGTCTTGATCCTCTTTTGAAAAGTCAGTGGGGGAATCAAGATCCACTTAACAACCATGTTGCTAATGTAACGACTGCAGTGATTCATTTAAGAACTATGGCAAGGAAGGTCATATAAGGGCAATGGAAATTTTGGGCTCAATTGTGGTTGTAAGTTGAGGACTACCTGTATTGTTGCAAATATATTTGGGTCTGGAAATGTTTGTGAAATAGTAACTTTAATAATAATCTTGATCTTTCTCAGAACTAGCAAAGCACAAACTAATTATTTTTCCTTTTAAGTCCAGAATTATATCATTTGTCCAAAATGGTAGAGGATCTCCAGCCAGGGGTAGAGGATTGGATGGAAAACCTCCAAGTTCCCTTCTAACCCTATTATTCCAGGATGTTCTTTTTTTTCCCCATTCAGAAACTTCCGAGAAAGCCTTAAAAGTCGGAGTTTTGTGCTTAACATGTGTGTTTTTTCTTCAAACATTTTTAACCATTTCCTATTTTTCTCTCCTTGCACACAAAGTACAGCTGTGTGAAAAAGTCCCGCATGCTTTACAGCTTACGGTTTATGACATTTTTTGGATAGACCATTGATTTTATATTTTATGCTAACTGCTATGCAAACATTGTTATATTTAAATAAATACTGGTGGTTTTTAAGTGAAGAGCATAAGCTTTTTGCAATTTGGTGCTGTTTGGATTGGGGTTGTGAATTTTCTTGCATGCTTGCAATGCATGCTTGCAATGACTAGGAAAACAAATTAACTGATGCATAGTCAGTGGCATATATGTTGCAATTACTAAGGCCAATGAATCTTCAGTTCAGAAGTAGAAAATTATCTCATGATCAGGGCTTATCCTGCTAATGTTGGATTTGTGTCTCAAATCAGCAAGATCATTAATATATCTCTGGATTATTTTGTGTGTCTTTTGTGGCTATATCCTTAGCACTTGGAATTCCTGTGTTGGAATCATTGTCATCATCATCATTTTTAATCACTGCATAATCCCTTGTGCCTGGGCAACTGAGTCTGGGCAACTGAATGGAGCTAGCAGAATATTTAATGGCCGGATGCCCTTCCTGTTGCCAATGCAGAGTTTTGTTCAGCAGACATATTCTCAGTGTGCCCAAAGAGAGAAATATCTGCCTCTACCTAGGATTGAACTCACAGCCTCCTGATTGTGAGGTGAGAGCTCCACCTCTAGGCCACCGCACCACCCCAATTCCTGTGTTGTAATATGAGTTAAATAGCAATGGTCAACAATGGATGGACAATCCTTCATGTTATTTGCATGAATATGAATAGACATTTTAAATAGGATCCCCCTCCCCCTCCATGCAAAAAAGATGTTAGAAGAGTATGGACATTTTTTAAGAAGTTTGAACAACCTGACAATTGCTTGGAAAAAGTATCTTTATGTTAGGCTCCTTCTTAACTGAAAAAAAAATCTACTAATTATCTCAGTCCCAAGGGACTCTAAACTGTACACATTAGCAAACATGTTGATTATTAATTTTGATGTTATATCATGGTGTCAATATTGCTACATGTCTATGTGCAATTTTTCTTTTAATTGGATACATTATAATAAAATTGTAAATATAAGTCTCATTCCAAGATATTTTTTCCCTAATTCAATCAATTAAAATGTGAGAGATAAAAAAAAAAAAAGAACTTGAACACTCTCTGTGGACCTATCTATCTTTATCCTGATCACAACAATTGGCAGTTACATTTGCAAATCTTCATTAACTTGGTCATTGCATGAGTACAATTGATGCTTTCTTCTGATCACGGACCTGCTAAATAATAGATTTTGGGCTGTCTTTGTTTCATTCCTCATGTATACTGAATAACAGAATAAAAGAGTTTAGCTTCTTGGAGGTCTTCTAGCCCAACCCTCTGCTCAAGCAGGAGATCCTATACCATTTCAGTCAAGTGGCTGTCCAGTCTCTTCTTAAAAGCCTCCAGTGATGGACAGCCATAACTTCTGAAGACAAGCTGTTCCACTGGTTCATTAGTTACAGATGCAGATCAACAGAGTTGGAAGGGATCTTGTAGGTCATCTAGGTCAACTCCCTTCCCAGGCAGGAGACCTTACACCATTTCTGACAGATGTCAATCCAATCTCTTTCTTGAAAGCCTCCGGTGATGAAGCTCCCACAACTTCTGAAGACAACTTCTCTTCCATTGGTTGGTTGTTCTCACTGTCAGGGAAATTTCTCCTTAATTCTAGGTTGCTTTCTCCTTGATTAGTTTCCATCCATTGCTTCTTGTCTGGTCTTCTGATGCTTTGGAAAATAGTTTGGCACCTTCTTCTTTGTGACAGCTTCTCAACTATTAGAACACCACTATCATGTTGCTCCTAAAGTCTTTCTTTTGACTAGACTATACATACCCAATTCATACAACCATTTTTCATATATTTTAGTTTCCAGCCCCATAATCCATCTTTGTTGCTCTTTTCTGCACTCTTTCCAGAGTCTTTTTTTTTATCATGTGTGATGTACAATATTGCTCATCGATGAATGAAACTATTCATTTGCTAAAGAAGCATGTTAAGTATAAATGTTATAAAAGTACATCTTCTGCATGTACTGTATTTCCTTTCTATTAAAAAAAAACAGCTTTTTTTTTCAAACTGGATGTATATATGAATACACCATAGCACACTTGTTCACTGGACAAATAGAATGGCTTGGTTTTCTTTTTTCAAAGAGTTCATCCTTTGATTAAAATAGTTGTATCTGCTTTTCTGCTCCAGATGGCTCCCTTGAAGCAGAACAGAATAAAAAGGCAAAGCTAATAAATCAGAAAAATGTTTAACAAAACTAGAAGTAACTGAGTGGCTTCCTTCAAATCTTTGGACTATAACTCCCAGAATTTCTGACAATTTTCCAGGCTGGCAGAGTTTAAATCTTAATAGAAACGTGGGTTGTTGTTGTTTGTGGCAAAGGAGGAAATAAGTGGTTTTTTTCCACCAATGTGTAGCAGCTTTGTTTCATTTCAATGTTTGTATTGTAGAGGGGAATTTGTCTCATGTAGTTGTAGCAGTGTTGTAATTTTCCACATCAAGATACTGTGCATGGTCTTTCTTCAATCAGGACTCCATAAAACCTCCCATATCTTTCTGTGGAGGCCAGTGGTCCAAAGAGAGCTCTAGAAAAAAAAAAAAAACTTTCTGACAAAGATATTTGTTACTTAAGGAACTTCAGATACAGATTAACAGATTTGGAAGGGACCTTGTAGGTCATCTAGTCCAAACCCCTGCCCAAGCAGATCCTACACCATTTCTGACAGATGGCAATCCAGTCTCTTCTTGAAAGCCTCCAGTGATGAAGCTCCCACAACTTCTGAAGACAACTTTTGTTCCATTGGTTGATAGTTCTCACTCTCAGAAAATTCCTCCTTATTTCTAAGTTGAATCTCTCTCTGGTCAGTCTCTATCCATTATTCTTTGTCTGGACTTCAGTTGCTTTGGGAAAGTAACTTGACCCCATCCTCTTTATGGCAGCCCCTCAAATATTGGAACACTGCTATCATGTCTCCCTCTTTTAAAGGAAACGTCACTCAAAATAGTTTGTCCATGCTAAGTGCTTACCAAGTATTCTCTAACCATCTCTTGAATGAGCAATGCTCCATTTTTTTTTTTTATCCTCTCTGCTAGGTAGATCTTTACAAGCTCTCTCACAGGACAGACTGTTTGCTAGAACCTTTCCCTGCACCTTTGCAGAGTCCCTTCTACATGGCATGGCAAGTTAACTTAATCACACCTCCGTTAATACCTGTTCACACCAGCTCAAAAGAAAGCCCACATGCCTATTCTTAGCTGGCAGTTCTCCAGATATTTCTAGAAGGGTAGCCAAATTTATTACAGTTATTATCGCTATTCAATGCTCCACTGTATCGCAATTTTTGGAACCTCAATACTTTTATGTGTACAGCTGGGCTAATTTCCGGATATTACTTTCTTTTTTTTTTTTTTTTTACTTTTGGTCTTTCAGACCAACTATACAGTTGAACATTTTTTTAAAAAAAATGTCCTAAAATAAAACGTGGTAATTTGCCACAATTCCTGCAGCTTAATTCAGGGTGCTTTTACTTGCTTGCACAATAGGCATTCCAAAATTCCCCACCTGGCTGTATTTATTTTCTCTTTTTTTTGCATTCAACATTTTATTAATATGAAATACAAAAAAGAAAAAAAAAAGGAAAATAAGGGAGGAAAAAGGGAAAGCAGAAAGAAAATGTGTTCACTTCCAAATCTTTTTGGTGCAGTACAGTAGGATAATAACATCAAGCCTCAACTTTTTTATTTTTACATAATAATCCAAAATTAGCCATTTCTATAACAACAAACCTATCTAATCAGCAACACCCAAAATCAAAGCTTCATTTTTTTCCCCTGCCTCAAACACAAAGTCCAGTATTGGTTTCCAAGCAGAAATAAAAATAATTATATATTTTTTTCTTTAATCAGAGTAGTCAATTTGGCCATACCTGCTAACTCAGTTAACTTCTGCACCCATTTGTCCATGGTGGGAATCAAAATATCCTTCCATTTTTGTGCATAAAGTAATCAACATATATAACATCAAAGTAACTTTCTCCCCTCCCCAAAATACTCATTTGGATATATTTTAAGTGCCTTGGTATCTCTGCCCAAGCCAACATCGTCAAGAGTTATCCTCGCTAGAGTTTGGGAGTTATTAAAATCCACCCATTTGGAGTATAGTAGGTTTGAAATGTTGTATTCCTCCAGCATTGTTCATCCTGGCTAGGATTCATAGAAATTTAGTAATAGTTAGGTTTATTGTTTATCCTTGTTGAAGGTTTGCTTTATTTTACCTTAATATCCTATGTAATCTCAGCCCTCGGGGTTTGTAAGTGATGGCTCATAATGAAGCTTCCATCTGTATGTGTTGTATCAATGTAGGCAATTTTAGAGTGTTCCGTATACTAGTTGGTCAAAGCAAGCCTTAGTGTAATGTGTGAATCTCTCTGGAGAGCTCCAGGTTCTGTTCTTATAATAAAGGCCTGATCTGGCCTAATGGCTAATCAATAAAGTATTATCATAGGACAACAGAGCAACCATAGCTCAGGTGGGGTTTTGTATGCCACCAGAAACACTGAAGAGGAAAATGCTACCTTTATTTGAATGGAGCAGCAGTTTCCTTAAATATCACATCTTGCAATTTTCGTTTTCTGTAGGATGGACAGAATGGGAAGACTTCTATCATTTTGACTCCGTAATCTTTTGATTCCCATCCCTCTTTACTTCAGCTGAAAGGGCTGAATAGCTGAGGAGTCACGAAGCCATTTCTAGAAGGGGTCTTCGTTTATATCTGACCATCCTTTCAGGAAAGAGCAAAGCGCACCCACCAAGCCATGCCCACTGAGCCGGTGGTAAAAATCTTTGAATCTCACCACTGCTCCCAATCCTACTTGTAGATAAATATATTAAACCCTGGTTTGTCTTCATTCCATCTGTTTCCCCCCACCCCCCAAAAATTAGGGAGGTAAAAAACAATCACCATTCCTGATGAAAATGTGTGCCTTTTTCTTTTATTCCTGTTAAGAAAATTGTGTGTTATAATTTAGCTTAAAAGTATCAAAGACATCTGTAAAGTCTCCTTTTGTCAAAAACCTTGGAGAAACATTAAAATATTTGAAATGCGCAGAGGGTTAATTACATCCAAGGGAATAACTGAAAAATGAAATGCATCACTTTCTGTTGAATATCAATCAACACTAAATCCAAGTTCCAGGTAGTATGTTGAAAAGAAAATACATATACATATACATATACATATATAAGTTCTCACCGCTTTATCCGTACTAATGTTTTCTCCCTACCCCCATTCTTTTTTTCTTTTTTTAAAAGATATATGTATAAAAAGCAGGGTTCTCTTGTTTAATGAAGGAGAGTAAGTGCACATTATTTGAGAAGCTGAATTCCAAAAAGAAAGGTAGATTGCTTTTTTATTTTTTATTTTTTTTCCGGATTAGGCAGAGGAGAAACAGTTTTTTTCTAAATGAGCTAGGTGGCAGAGTTGACTAAGAAAATGGCACCTGGCACTTTCCCTTGGCAGCCCGAATTTTGAGTTATTTAAAGTGGCTTGCAAAGTTACTTTCTATTTTTGGTGAGGTGGGAGGTGCATAGAGGGAGTGTAAGGAAGAAGCAGCTCCTCCGGGCTGCAGGCTTATACAAACTTAACCAGCGATAAGCTCTTCTGAAAAGGCGAAGATTTGTTTCCACCCAGACGTTCTTAGAATTTTGCTAAGAATACTGTGTGTGCCAGGCAGACTAATACTTTTTTTAAAAAAATCTCATGACTGAAAGCCCCTTTGGGGAGGGGGAAGAAACAGAGGCAAGATGTTTACTGGAATGAAAACATCTCAGGATTCCAATGACTTATTTAAGGACTCTCATATATTGTTGTGGGGGGGACAGTAAGTAAACATTCTGTAGAGGCTACACAATGACTTACGGCCATAATTGAGCTCAAAATTTATGTAGTTAAACAAGACTATTTGTTAAGGGAGCTTTGCCCCATTGTAGAATAGAACAGCATAGAATAGAATAGAATAGAAGATGGAATAAAAGATGGAATAAAATAGAAGATGGAATGGAATATAATATGGAATAGGGTAGAGAAGAGTAGAACAGAGTAGAACAGAACAGAATAGAATTATTTATTGGCCAATTGTGACAGGACACACAAGGAATTTGTCTTGGTGCAAATGCTGTCGGTGTACTTAAAAGAAAAGATACATGCAGAGAATAATAAAAAATAAAGAAACCATTAGAGAGCATTTCACCGAGGCAGCCATTGGTGTCCCCACCTTTTTGGTCACTGTTGTGAAGTGAATCAATGCACTTGTTACATTAAATAACCAAGTTGTTAAGGGAATCTTGCTTCCCCATTGACTTTGCTTTGTTCACAGAAGGGGAATCACCTGGGATATGGCAGCTGTCATAAATATGAGTCGGTTGCCAAGCCTCTAAATGTTGATCACAGTGATGCTGCAACTGTTGTAAGTGTGAAAAATAATCATGTCACATTTTCCCCCAATGTTGTTGTAACTTTGAACGGTCACTAAATGAATGATTGTAAGTCGAGGACTCCCTCTATTAGGAAAATGGATCTTCAGTGGATCTGTGAAATAGCCGTCATGTATTCAGCAAGCATCAGAAAGTTTACAGACTTCGAAATTTTCCTTTCCTGTTGCTTTGTGCTTGCATTTGGTTGTGTCTTTTCTTTTTTGAAAGATCTCAGTTTTTGAGGGTATGTGCGTGATTTAAAATGTGTAGTTTTATTGCAATGTCAGCTTTGCTTCATGGCAAGCTGACTTACCTGCTGAAAAGAGGGCATCAGAACAGAAGAGGCAGGATCAAAAGAAATCCTAGATAACGAAGCAGTTTCTATTAGAATCTGGGATGCTTCCTTGGCCATCGACCTGCTTCATACATTTTTTATTTCAGCCCTATCTCATATCTCCTATGTATATATTCTGCCCTTTGGACATTGTGGTGGACCCTCAGTTGTGAATTTTCATCGAATTTCGACATCAGATAAAGTACTTTTGAAATGAGGTTGAATGTTTATTGCAAGTAGTGCAAAACATAAACATAGGGAGGTGATTTTTTTAAAAAAATAATAAAGGTTGAATGCCTCTATACATATGATTTTTTCAGTTTTTTTCAGTTCCTAATTAGGGAGATAGATAGATAGATAGATAGATAGATAGATAGATAGATAGATATGCTTGTGCATATACATCATATACATACATATATTCTCTCCAAGTCCTAACCCCACCCCGGTTTTAATATGCCACATGCATTTGCAGAAAGGAAGAAGGGAAACGGCAATAACACTATAAAAATTCATTCCATTTTCAGCTAGAAAATGCACAAATTCCATTCCGTTTGAAATTCATTCATTTAATGTACTCTGGCAAGACCCGAACATCAAACCTGATTCTGTATACCTGCTGGATTAGATTAGAATTTGTTTGTATTCCATCTCCGAGGCCCAAAGTGCTTGGAAAATATATTGGTAGCACAGAAAGTGCAGATAGGAATAAAATAAAATAAAATTCAACCATTAGATGCTGAATGCTGACTTTGTCTGAATCAGGAATTTCTCTGCAGGGAAAGGAGAAAGGAAATTTAACTCAGTTGTTTTTGTTCTTGCTGTTTTTGGCCATTATACACTTTGGAAAAAAAAAAATGGAGGAAGAAAGACAGGGCTTTTCTCCCTTTGTACCTTTTTGGGGGCCAAATATTGACATCTTTTCCACCCCAATCACCACAATGATGCCTTAATTTCATTTCCAGGCCATGAATGTGGTAAGATAGTTAGAAGGATATTTTTGTTCTCATTTTCTGAGACAGGTCACGAATTAACACAAGTGGAAGCTACTAGAAATAAAGTTTATTCATTTAACCAGTCCAATGGTTGAAGGTATTATATAATGTACCCTCCACCCAAGAAGGAGAACCTATATAATTTCAGACAATCTGTTTCAAAAAAATACTTCCAGTGATGAAACACCCACAATTTCCGAAGACAAGCCCTTCCACTGGTTGATTGTCATCAGCCAAAAAAGCCAACAAAATCCTAAATTGCATTAACAGAGGGATACAATCAAGATCAAGGGAGGTACTAATACCACTCTATAAAGCCTTAGTAAGGCCACACCTACAATGCTGCATCCAGTTTGGGTTTTCACCACACAATAACAAAGATGTTGAGACTCTAGAAAGAGTGCAGAGAAGAGCAACCAGGAGGATTACGGGACCAGAAACATACGATGAACAATTGCAGGAACTAGTCTAGTGAAGCGAAGGACCAAGGGAGGCATGACAGCAGTCTTCCAATATCTGAGGGGCTACCACAGAGAGGAGGCGTCAAGCTATTTTACAAAGCACCCAAAGGCCAGACAATGAATAATAAATGTAAACTGATCAAGGAGAGATTCAATTTGGAAATAAGGAAAAAAATTCTGACAGTGAGAATTATCAACCCATGGAATAGAAGTTGCCTTTATTACTGGACGCTTTCAAGAAGAGACTGGACTGCCATTTGTCAGAAATGGTGTAGGGTCTCCTGCTTAGGTGGGGGAGTTGACTAGATGACCTACAAGGTCCCTTCCAACTCTGTTAATCTGTAACATGGGTATTTTGGAGATGCATTGCTTTTTTTGTGAGACAATGCGTTATTAAAGTGATGAACTTATCTCAGGCAATCATGATCCAGTTATTTTGAGTTTACTAATTTGGTTAACAGGACTATAAATAATAATTCAGCATCTTAGTTTATAGTAAGCAGCAGTAGGCTATTATAATTTTCTCCGGCATCCCATATGGTGGATGATAAACTAACTAATAAAGCTGCCACACAGAGCAGAGGTCTGTTCTTTTTTGGCTTTTATGACTATCCCCCTTTCGCTGCTGCTTAATTAATGGATCAGGTTCAACAATATTTTGCATTGGGGATTCGTCTTCGGTGTGATACATTTTGAAAGGAGAGGCAACCATGTTGTTGATACTATTGCTACTATTATTCAAACAGGGAAGCCTGCCGGGCCGATGTCTCGGGACCATGATGTTAAACATTACAGGTAGTCTTTGAGCTACAACCACAATTGAGCTCAGAATTTCTGTTGCTAAGCAAGACAGTTGTTCAGTGAGTCTGGCCCCCTTTTACCACCTTTTCTGCCACCGTTGTTCAGTGAATCACTGCAGTTAAGTTAGTAACATGATGAAGTGAATCCTGCTTCCCCATTGACTTTGCTCGTCAGAAGATGGCAAAAGGTGATCACATAACCCTAGAACACTGTGAGAATCATGAGTGTGAGCCAGTTGCCGAGCATCTTCTGAAGCTAAGGCATTCCACTGGTTGACCATTCTCAGAATAACAAACCAGAATGATAGAGTTGGAAGGGATGCCGGAGGTCCTCTAATCCAACTTCCACCCAAGAAAGAGAAGCTATACAAATTCAGATAAATGGCTGTCCAATCTCTTCTTTAAAAATTCCAGGGTTGGAACATTCACAACTTCTGGAGGCAAGCTGTTCCACTGATCAATTGTTCTAACTGTCAGGAAATGTCTCCTTAGGTTGCTTCTCTCTTTGATTAGTTTCCACCCGTTGCTTCTTGTCCTGCCCTCCGGTGCTTTGGAGAATAGCTTGACTCCCTTTTCATTGTGGCAGTCTCTCAAATACTGGAAGACTGCTTTCATGTCACCCCTAATTGTTCTTTTCTTTAGATTAGACATACCCAATTCCAGCAACCATTCTTTATATGTTTTAACTTTGAATGGTCATTAAATGAACTAGTTAGTAAACACCACCTATATTTTCTGTGTTTTTTAAAAAATATATTTTTGGTTATTTTCAATATTCATGAAGGTGAGCACATTTGACATTATGGAGATTTGGATTGTTGTTGCTGTTGTTGTTATTATTGTTGTTGTTGCTGCTGTTGTTCTTGTTGTTGTTATTATATCTGTAGTAAGATTCATAGCCTTTGGGGCTGGTTGGTAGCTCAACAGCTCAAGTCCTAACCAAGGATCTAGGGACTGTTCAGGTAGCACTGGAAGATATAAGCTGTTCCAAGTAGGGTGTTTTTTCCTAGAATCAGAGTATTCAAGTTGGATAAATTCAGAATTTCCAAATAGGGAGGTAGCCCTTTAGGTATTGCTCCTATTACTATTAGTATTTATATTTGTATTCATATTATGCATTTTTAGGCATGGATGAATTTCAGGAAGCCCTCCTGAAAAGATTTCCAATATAAGGAACCTTTGTGAGCAAAATTAGTATTGTGGTTGCTATTGCGTGGGCTCTTTATGGAGCAGAGTGTATTTTTGTCATGTGCTTATGCTGTGAACTGCTTTATTTTCTTCCTCAAATTAAGCTCCTTCTGTTTGAACTGGTTTACTGGATACCACTATTCCTACCAAGAGGTGCCAAAGTGGAGACTGCTTAATTATTCTAATTAGGGGCTTCCTGGAAGAGATGCTGTAGTTCAGGCTTATTTTGTATTATACAGTAATGAATGCAGGTGGGATTGTATCAGGCCTTTCATCTTTCTACATTCTGTTACGAAGAGTGCAAATCCACATTTCTTGCGTTACTCAAGGATTCAAGAGGGTTTTCCATTGCATTCCTTCCACTCCAAATTTTGGGCTCTGTCTTCATTACTTGAACATAGAACATTAAACATTAGAATGATAGAGTTGGAAGGGATCTTGGAGGTCTCCTGGTCCAACCCTTGGTCAAGCAAAAAGACATTATACTCTTCAAATGCTATATCATGGAATAGCAATAGCACTTAGACTTATATACAGGGGTGGGATATGACAGGATTAACTACCGGTTTAGGATTTATGAGCTTCCCTGACTGCTGTGAGCTGCACACCTGTAAATCATCATTAGCATGCTGGGTGCCAAGAAGCATCCTTTGAAACAGCCCTCTTTTCTTGTTTTTTTAACTGCAGCTGTGCCTCATTCGTCAGCTGAAGTTGAAAAATCAGGAAATAAAGATCAGGTAACAGCCCAGGTGGGTGGGTGGGCAAAAACATCAGCAGACATAGAACCGGTTCTATATCTGCTGTTCTTCAGAGCTACCGGTTCTACAGAGGTGGACAGAACCGGAAGAAACACCCCCCCCTGCTTATATACCATTTTACAGTGCTTCACAGCCCTCTCTAAGTGATTTACAGAGTTAGCATATTACCCCCAACAATATGAGTCCTCACTTTACCCACCTCGGAAAGATGCAAGGCTGAGTCAACCTTGAGCCAATCATGATTGAACTCCTGGCAGTGAGTAATTAGTTAGCTTGAAAATACTGCATTCTAACTAATGGGAAGGAAGGAAGAAGGAAGGAAGGAAGGAAGGAAGGAAGGAAGGAAGGAAGGAAGGAAGGAAGGAAGGAAGGAAGGAAGGAAGGAAGGAAGAAGAGTGAAAAGGAAGAGCAATAGCAGTAGCACTTAGACTTATATACCACTTCTCAGTGCTTTACAGTCCTCATTAAGTCATTTACAGAGTCAGTAAATTGTCCCAAACAGTTTGGGTTCTCATTTTACCCACCTTGGAAGAATGGAAGGCTTGGAGTCAAACTTGGAATAGAAATACATAGAGAAAACCTGGTAGGGAACCCAATATCTTCAGATTTGTTTTAAAAAGTCTGTATTATTACTATTAAAAAAACAGGAGTGTGTGGAATTTCCGGTCTGCAGCACTTCGGAGCAGGTAGGAATCCGTGACTGTGCGCGGTTTCTGCCTGTGTTCACTGCCCGAGTGCCCCGAGCCATTTGGCGTCGGGGCTAAGCCACCTCCGTAGAAGGTGGCAAAGATAGGGGGGATCTGGCAGGATCGAGAGATATCGCACCTCTCTTCCCTAGCCAGCTAAACCCCCTTCTCCAAAGGCAGCTGAGCGGCGGTCAGCAATGGCTGCCACATAGAAGAGCTCAGCCGGAAAAAGAAAGTGAAGGAGGAGCTGTGAAGAAATGAAAGTGATCCTCTCTAACCAGGACAAAGTAACAGTGAAAGTGCCCTGGAATTTAAAGCTTACTAAAGAAATATTGTTTCCAGAATTTTTCAAGCGGCGAATGGAAATTACAGGAAAAGTTTGTTTTTTCTTTTCACTCTCCTTCCGAACATGACAGCGATAGAACTTTAAGAGAAATTGAAAGCCCGCATTGGAGCAACCCCAGAAAGAGAAATGGAAGAAAGAAAAAAGCATTAAAAGAAACAGCTTGTTTGGACTGTTTGGTGATTTTGGAATTTCTGAGAATTATCTCTGATTAAAAGCACTTGGGTGGTTGTTTGGAAAAACTTTTTCTCTTTACAATGGCATCACTTGTGGATGGATTGAAACTTGTATACCAAAAATTTGAAAAAGAAAAGCAAGAAGGGAAGGACTCTCTTGGCACTCTTTTTCAATTTTTAGAAATGGCGGTTTGTACTTATGTAAAGCTGAACATGCAACAGGATGACTGGGACAAAGAAGAAGCCATTTTTGATGAACAAGTGACTTTGGTTGGGGAAGGAAAGGAGGAAGAGAAGAAGGAAAAGAAGACTTTAAGACTTGGAAAAACAACTAAAAAAGAGAAGAATAAGGTGAAAAGGGAATATTATGTTAGAAAACAACAGAAAGGAGGAAAGCAGAATAAAAGGGAGGTGGAGAGACAAGGGGGTAAGGAGGACAAGGAGAAGAATAAGCAAGGGAGAAAGGAAGGGATGAGAAGCCTTAATAGTGGGGAGCAAGATGCAAAGAAACAAAAGTTTTTTAGAGATAATGGGTGAACTTGATTGAAAAAGGGATTCTGGAAAGGAACATAAGATTGTATTTTTACATTTGTACTTAGAAATAATCTTAGAAAATTGGAAATAATATGTAATTTAAAATGTGATAAAATATTTAGTATAATTTAGTGAAAATTTTGTTAAGAAAAGGGGAACACTTTAATGAAACAATGATTTAAGATATGTGATGTGGGGGGGGAGAATAACTATGGAAAGCATACGTGTTCCCATAATGTTTAAGATATAAATGATTGTTAATATTAATGATTAGACTATGTTATCCTAGTGAATTTTTTTGTGAAAGGAGAGATTTGAAGTAGGAGAAGGGGGAACATTCTAATGAAACAATGATCCATAATATGTGATGTGGGGAGGGAATAATTATGGAAAGTAGGTGCTCCCATAAAAGTATGTGATTTAACTGAAAAGTAATGTGCTAAGTGTTTAAGATATAAATGAATATTAATATCAATGAATAGATTTGTATTGCTATTGATAATACTGTATAATTTTAGAATGTACCAAACAGAATCCCAATGTAAGCTATATATTTTATTATAAATGTAGGGGAAAGAGATAAAGGCGTCATACTCCAATTAGTTTACAGGAGAAGTTTTTTTCAAAGAAGAAAGATAAACGGATACCTGGAAATAGAACAGACAAAGAATAATAAATATTAGGATTTGAATTGAGATGAGATAAATAAAATAAAATTAAGAAAAATTAAAAGAGAGGAGAAGCTATGTAGAAAATTGAAAATGCCAATAAGATATGGAATGGTATATAAGATGAATATGAATTTGAATTTGTGTCTGTACAAAGAGTTTTAAACCGGGACTAAGCAATTTTCAGAAAAGAGGTTTTTTATGTTTCTATGTTTTGTGTCTTTGTGTGTTTATGTTTGATGTTTTAAAATTAATAAAATTTGTTAAAAAAAAACCAGGAGTGTGGGAAATTGGTTGGAATTTTTTTTAATTAATATATGGAAAAGTGATATTGAGTCAGAAAAATATCTCTGTTTCTCTATAGGTAAGGAATTGTCATAACAGCCAAAGGTGGTTGTTGTTTTTTGTGCATATTGAACAGATTGACATTATATGATACTACCATTGATATGATGGAGCCTGCTGAGGGAAATATCTCAAGGAAATAAATGGGTCTTGCATAATCACAGTTTGTCTCAAAGGTATAATACAACCAGATTCAGCCTATCTTTTCATCAACACTCCTAAGTATTGGAAACTTGTCTTCAGATGACTTCCATTCGCACAGTCACATTTGCACAAGGTGTTCCCCTGGTGTGAATTCCAGAAAGTTGATGGAAATATTCATCCATATTTTGGATGAATTCATATGTTTTAGTTAGACTGCAGGGGTGTCAAACTGGTGGACCATGGGATGGATGTGCCATGTGCAAGACAGACCCACCCCAGCTCCATAAAGGGGAGAAACATTGTGAAATGTCACGTGACAGCAATGTGACCCGATGAGTTTGACACCCATGAGCTAGAGGCTAAAACATATGAAGAACAGCTGCAGGAATTGGGTAGATCTAGTCCAGTGAGAAGAAGGATTAGGGGTGACATGATATTTCAATATTTGAAGGGCTACCACAAAGATGAGGGGTCAACCTATTTTTCAAAGCCCCAGAAGGCAAGAGAGGAAACAAAGAGATGGAAACTAATCAAAGAGAGAAACAACCTAGAACTAGGGAGGAATTTCCAGACAGTGAGAACAATCAACCAGTGGAAGGGCTTGTCTTCCAAAGTTGTGGGTGATTCATCACTGGACATTTTTTTTTTAGAAGAGATTGGATTCTACTTCTGGGATGGAGTGTTGGAGTGGAGGACCTATGATGTCCCTTCCAACTCTATCATTTTTTTTCTGTTATACTGTTATTCTTTCTGTGACCTCATGAATCCATACCATGGATCCATACCATGGGCAAGGGTTTGGAGTAGAAGACTTCCAAGGTCCCTTCTAACCCCATTTTTCTGTGATCTATGTTCTCCTTGGGATTTTTTCAAGGACTTAGATTTATCATTGAACAATATTGCTGGAAATCCTGGACTACTGAAGAAACCCTGAAGAAGAGGAATAGCATGCAACATTTCTGTTTAAATGGCATTTATAATACATGCTGGTGCTATCAGATGTGAGCTTTGGGTTAAATGTCTGGTGATGCATTTAACAGAATGAGCAGGAAGAACCCCAACCCAGCAGAACTGTTTTTTGTTTAAAACATATGAAATAATATTTGTAGGTTTGTTGCATTTCTACCTTCTTTTCCTCCAAGATCTGCAGGAATCTATATTCCTCCAATTATGTTACTTCTCTTTGCTAACCTGGTTAGAGTGGTCCGCTTACAAAATGGAAGGCCTGGATTCAGCCAAGACACCCCCCCAAGGCCCAACCAAGTGCTGTAATGTTCTAAGACTATGAGTGAGTCAGCTCCTAGTTGGCTTAAAGTAATTTGGTGAATGTCATGGCTGAAATATGGTTTGGCAAGTAGGACTTCCCAGGACAATGAATTTGCTGTGTTGAGCTCTATCATTGCTGAGTACCTAAAGATGAAAGGGTTATTTTCTTTGGAAACAATATGGAAATGCTTTGTTATTGCTGACTTCTGGTTTTCTTTCATTTGGTTTTAAATTGCTCTGCTTAGTTTAAATCTTTGAGATTATCTGGTGAGCTTCCAACAAAGCGCTACCCACATTCAATTTTGTCAAGATTTCTCAAGTTTTCTGAAGTCACTTAATGCCACCATTTGCTCAGCTCAGTTTCCCCAATTAGATTATCCCTTTATTGGAAAACTATGGACTCGAAAATTAACCTGAGCATTTTGTTGGGGGCAATGTGCTGACTCTGTAAACTCCTTAGAGAGGGTTATAAAGCATTGTGAAGCAGTATATAAATCTATATAAAGTACTATTGCTCTTTTCCTGTTCCTTCCTTCCTTCCTTCCTTCCTTCCTTCCTTCCTTCCTTCCTTCCTTCCTTCCTTGGTGTGCAGTGGTCAGAGTGCAGTACTGCAGGCTACTTCTGCTGACTGCCGGCTGCCTGCAATTTGGCAGTTCGAATCTCACCAGATTCAAGGTTGACTCAGCCTTCCATCCTTCTGAGGTGGGTAAAATGAGGACCCAGATTGTGGGAAGCAACATGCTGATTCTGTAAACTGCTTAGAGAGGGGCTGTAAAGCACTGTGAAGCGGTATATAAATCTAAGTACTATTGCTATTATAGAATATTTCTCTGTACCATATTATAATATATATGTGCAAAGACACACCCAGAAATGTGAAATAAAGCTCTGTAACCAACATTTTAATCTTGAAAAAGAGTATCTTTGTGTCTCTTGAAAATTGGCAATGAGAGTCAGAGGTAAAAGGTGGAATAAAGCTTCAAAACGCTGGATAATATATTTACGCTCAAGGTCATTTCGACTCGGTTAGCCTGCAGTTCCTTATACAACTGGCAGATGAAACTTGGTGCATCTGTATGGGTGCTTGATGTGCTTTTTAAAGTCATGCAAATAAATCAAATGGGGAGAAATCCAGATTGAGTGTCTGAGTGCAAATTACCTTGCTTTTAGGATGGAAATGACTTTGGCTGCTTTATAAAGTTGCAACTGCAGATTTAGCTGCTTGTTGTGGGTAAGCAGATTTAATTTGCAAATCAATCCTTTAGTTACAGCCTTTCCACCAAATGACCAGCTATTGATATTCAAGGGCTGTTTTACATTCTGAGCATGGCTGCATTTTATTTGTAAGCCAAATCGTGTTTGCCAGGTCTGCTGGCCTAGAGGAGAGCCTAGGTTTCTTAAATTAAAAAGAAAAAGAAAAAGAAAAAGAAAAAGAAAAAGAAAAAGAAAAAGAAAAGGAAAGGAAAGGAAAGGAAAGGAAAGGAAAGGAAAGGAAAGGAAGGAAGGAAGGAAGGAAGGAAGGAAGAAAGAAAGAAAGAAAGAAAGAAAGAAAGAAAGAAAGAAAGAAAGAAAGAAAGAAAGAAAGAAAGAAAGAAAGATAGATAGATAGATAGATAGATAGGAAGGAAGGAAGGAAGGAAGGAAGGAAGGAAGGAAGGAAGGAAGGAAGGAAGGAAGGAAGGAAGGAAGGAAGGAAAAAAAAATCCACCGTAAAGTTTCCTTGTAGATATTTTGCTACTCCCTAAACCCAAGATGGAAGCCGGTTGTGATAAAATATGACCCTGTGGTGTTCCGCAGTTAACTAGTTTACACACGTTAAGCAGCCTCTTTGATTTCATCTGTTCTGATTCATCAGACAGATGCTCACAACCAAAGCGATTTTCATTAGGCATATACTGCAATATCTATTCAATGAAGTGAAAAAGCAGATCGGCAATTTACCAGTAAGTAAATTGGTACCTAGGAATTACTTATTATAGGATGGAGTCCAAGTGGGAGAGGGAGGGAGAAAGGCACAGCCGTAATCTTGAGTCACCTCCAGTCACCTGCAACAAAAAAAAAAAAATTCTATATGATCAAGGGTCTACATTCACCCTGAATAATAACAGCCACTTACTGATGGGTAAAAACCCATGTGATCCATTTGTCCTGCCTTGTAGAAAGACTCCTTAAGCTAAAAAAGCTACTTATCCAGAGGTGGGATTCAGCCGGTTCTGACCAGGAGAACCGGTAGCTGAAATTTTGAGTAGTTCAGAGAACCAGCAAATCCCACCTCTGTTTGGCCCTGCCATCCCCATCTATTCTCCACCTCCCATTGAGTCCCAGCTGATCGGATGGGTCTCCTTTGGTTGCCCCGCACAGAAGAATGGAGCTGGAAAGCAGGTTAGTGGGGTGGGGAGGGAATGGGGATTTTGCAGTATCCTTCTCTTGCCACGCCCACCAAGCCATGCCATGCCATGCCATGCCTACCAAGCCACATCCACAGAACCGGTAGTAAAATAAAATTGAATCCCACCACTGTAATTTTCTGTTAAAAAAAAGAAGAAAAAAAAAGGACCAAATTGAAAAAGAGCAAAGGCAGGAGCAAGAATGGGCAACCAACCAATACATGTTCAGAGCATCTCAGATGTAGTATCTCCTAAGTTTTAATATTTGTTTACCTACTCATTTTTATTTTTTTTTAATGTGCAGGATGAAGAAATGTTTGTTAACTATATAATAAATTAGAACAGGGGTGTCAAACTGCCGAATCCAGCCTGTGGGGTGCTTAGATCTGGCCTGCAGGGCCATCCTGGAAACAGCAAAGGACTGGCCCATGGTGCCTCAGCCAGTGAAAACAGAGAGTGAGAACATCAGCAGCTGTCTGGGGGAGAGGAGATAAGCACACCTGGGCACCCCCTCAGGGAAGCGGGACTGGGCTCTAGGGTCCCAGTGCCCTGGGCGCTTGAGGGCTGGGATGGGAGCCATCCCTCCACTGCCTAGGGCTCTGGACAGACTGTGCTGCCATCCAGGGGTCCTCTGCATGGCACGAGAGGGATGGCAACGCTCCTCCAGAGGACAAGAGTTTGGCGTTCTACCTGGTCTCACCTTCCTCTGCTGAACAATAGATCCCCTTAGCCCCGCCTGGGCCACCACATGTGCCCCCCAACACAAGTCATGTTGAGCTGGCCAAGCCCACCCCAGCAACACCCACTCAGACCCCTGAGGTCAAACACAACCCTGAAATGGCCCTCAATGGAATCAAATTTTACACCCCTGAATTAGGACATCGGAAGAGAGTCATTTCAAATGTCCAGAATCAATCCTAGGCGGTAACTAAGCTATAAACATCTCAACAGCTCCTAGAGGTACAAGGCTGGCTTCCTTGCTGCTGTCTAATGGTCACTTGGATTTTTTGCAGGCCAGATCAGATTATTATAATATTATAATTAATAACATTGCTTACTAGCTGGATACCCGTGCTTCACTACGAAACTATGTGATCGGGCTTAATTTTGGGGGAGGAAAATAAAGGGGGAAAAAAATCTGCCTCTGCCGACCAGCATCCATCGGTATTCATCTGGCTAGCATTCTGTCAGTGTGTGAGAGAGTTCAGGGCTGTTTGGAAACTGAAACAGTATTTGCTGTGTGAGCAAGAAGGAGCCTGGGCGTGGCTTAGCTCAACTGTTTGGTACTAAAGCTGGTTGCTGCTGTAAAACTGAAACTGCAATTCCTCTCCTCTGCTTGGGTTTTGCCTTTGGAACAGATTTTCTTTTCAGGTGGGGAGGGGGAACAGAATTCCTCAGCATCAGAGCATGTTAATAATAATATATTAATGCTCTGATGGTCATTTTGTAAAATCCTTTCTTAGTGAGCACCTAGAAGCCAAGAGGAACATACGTGCCAAACTTCAAGTCTGTAGGCTTTATGGTTCTGGAGATTTTGTGATGATATATAAGTGGCATTTCACTTTTATATATATACGTACAGTAGATTACCCTTCACTACCTAAAGCTTGTCCTGGTTAGTATTAAGAGGAGGTTCATCTATAGCCCATTTTGAGGGACAGTTCCTAAATAACAGGAAAGGCTGGTGAATTAGCATGCATGTATGTTAATCCTTTAATAGCACTGAAAAAAGTCATGAGCATTATTTATGACCATCGCAACATTCCCCACAATCAAAATTCAGAAGCTTGGCAACCAGCAGGTATTTGTGACAACATGATCACAAATTGATCATATTGATCAGGGCCACATGATTAATATTTGTGATCTTCCCAGCTGGCTTTTATGAGCAAAGTCAACAGGGCACTCCGGATTCACTTAACCAATTGTACGGATCACTTAACTTTAATGCTTTAATTCGCTTAACAACTGTGGCCAAAAGGTCACTAAAAGTGGGTGTGACTCACTTGACGATGGCTTTGCTTGACACTAGGAAATTCTAGCCTCCACTGTGGTCATAAATCAAGGACTAGTTGACCTTGATTGGTCATAAATCAAGGACTCCATAGCTTGTATTAGGAAAACACATATTAATAATTTAGTCAGAATATCAGTGTCAGGATATTTCATGAAAGTCATTGCTGTTTTGCAAAAACTCCGAATATGAGCTTCACTATGAGTCTAGCTTTCTTTTACTCACTCATCTGGTTCTTTACAGACCTGCCCATGTTTTGTCAGTGTGTGTGTGTGTGTAGATAGGTAGGTAGGTAGGTAGGTAGGTAAGTAGGTAGATAGATAGATAGATAGATAGATAGATAGATAGATAGATAGATAGATAGGCAGGCAGGCAGGCAGGCAGGCAGGCAGGCAGGCAGGCAGGCAGGCAGGCAGGCATATGGACTTCAGCATGGACCATATCTTGGTTGATTTTATTTCTGAGGTGGATTTTGGGTTATATAAATAATAGGTAGATGACTGATGATTGATGAGAGAGGGAGAAGAAGAGAGGGAGGAAGAGAGAGGGGGAGAGAGAGAGCAGACTGAATCTTAATGGTACTGGTATTATATTTTAACTTTTGTGCTAGCACCTAGTTATTCTTATAATACAGAGGTTAAACTATCAGCACAATGAATGGCTTTAATTTTCCTATTGAATGTATATTGGACCAATCAATTATTGAAATAAAGGAATGACTGCCATTCAAGGTTACTCCAATATAACTTAAAATATTCTGGTGGGGGAGAGAGAGAGACAGAACCAAATTCTACCTAAAAAGTACCATTTCAGCTTCTGCCCTTTTTAAAGACCTGTGTATTCATTGTTTTTTTTTTTTCAAGTTATCAAGTGGATATTTTACTAGGGAAAAAACAAATTCGAGGATTACTCTATCTCTCTCTCTCTCTCCCTCCCTCCCTCATTCCCTCACCTTTCAGCCATATCTATATGCAGAGTTTGCCATTGGCTACAAAATTAATAAAAGAAAGGAAGGAAGGAGAGAGAAAAGAAAAACAGATTGAAAGTGGCTTTATGTTAGCTTTCCAAACCTTGAGGCTCTAATAAGTTTGTTTTTAATCACAGGATCTGGGCCACAATAATTCTGACAGGTAATTTCCTTCATGAGTTGACAGAGATTTATTACAGGGGTTGGCACAAGATCCAATCCTTTTGTCTGCCAGCAATAAGGCTAGATTAGGACTATCTTCCCTCCAAGTGCCTGAATTGATACTATTTCCCGAAATAATTTCCTTGATAATACGAGTAGTCTTCCATAAGAACAGAAAAATCAAAAGCTGGATAGAAGGTTGCAGGGTGGAAGGAAAGGGTGATTAAAAACCCCATAAGATTTTAATCCTCTTGGAAACATCAAGAATTGCAGTGTATGCAATCATTAAAGCATGTTATAATCTCTCTAGTAAGAACAGAAAAGTGATCTAAGGCTGAATTATTAGCAAAGAAGGAAGAATCTCACCTGGGGAGAACATTGTAAGGGAAGCTGAAAGACAACATAAGACCGAAGAATATTTTCAAAACCAGGCTCTAATTGCTTTAGTTTTGGAACTTCGTTTTAGCTAACGCTAAACTCAAAATCTCATTTATAAGTAGGACTTTTGGGGAGGGTATGGGGAGAGTGAAGAAAATTTGAAGGTATCCAAAATTACTTTGGTAAAATTGATCACATTATCAAAGTGGAACAGGAATATACTCTGGAACCTTTGGTTAATTTTAAACCATCTTGAAAAACAGCTTTGTTCAGAAAAAGAAATCTATTCTCCGGAGGATTCAATTCTACTTATGTAATAACTGGGACTTCTTTATTTAAAATATGGGAGATGACTAAAGTCCTGAGTTGAATATTTCCCTCCCTATATTTTTCTATCCAGCGAATGGATGCCATCTTTTTCTGGTTTGTATATTTGATTGTTTATTATATTATGAACCTTCCAGAACTGATCTGGAGCTGGCAGCACCAACACAGAATTAAATAAATAAAGTACAGTTTTGAAATAATGTCATCATAATATAAAAAATGATGTACAGACTTTGGAAAGAATGCAGAAAAAGCAACGAAGTTGATCAGGAAGCTTGAGGCAAAAACATATGAAGAATGTTAATAGGAAATGGGTTTGTCTAGTCTAGTGAAAAGAAGGACTAGGTAATGTTCCAATATTTAAGGAGCTGCCTCCCAAAAGAGGGGGTCAACCTATTCTCCAAAGCAACTGAAGGCAAGACAAGAAGCAATGGATGGAAGCCAGTCAAGAAGCAAAGCCACCTAGAATTAAGGAGCAATTTGCCTTCAGAAATTGTGGGTGCTCCATCACTGGAGGTTTTTAAGAAGAGATTGGACAGCTACTTGTCTGATATGCTATATAGTCTTCTGTTTGAGTAAGGGGTTGAATTAGAAGACCTCCAAGGTCCCTTCTAACTCTGCTATTCTGTTACTTGATTTTGAAAAATGAGTCAATTTTATGATTCCAATACATTTTCCAATACAAATCCCATCTCTGCTCCATCAATGCAATGTTGTTGTGTTGTTTTAAAATCTGCATTAATATTAATTTTAATGTTTAAAACTTTTAATGCGCAGTGTTTTAATGTTTTGATCCTGTAATTGTTCTATTCTGTTATTTATGATAGTGTAAACATGATAGTGAGATGGACAGCAAACAAATTTAATAAATAAATAAAATGATAAACTTGGAAAGCCACGGTTTGGTCAGGTAGGTTTGAGACAGATGCTTAAAGGACCCTGGGGCCATGTGACACCAGGAACTTGCCATTCCTTTCCCCCATCCCATAATTTTAGTCCACTGAAGACAAACATACACAGTAACACATTGTGATGAATTATTAGACCACAATAATTGTAAAAATTTACTCTTCAGCTGTAATACCTCTTTTAATGGAGTGATCAAACTGGAATGGAAAGAATTGGTGACACTGATTGTGTACATAATATTGCATATAATTTTCTAAGCTTGACATTTATCACTACAGAAGCGTGGTATTTTACATATCATTTTCAAATTGTATCACATTTAAATTTAATAAGCAAGTAGATTAGTTTTGCTTTAAAGCCAGACATATTATTACCACATGTAGTTCCACAGACTGAATAGGCTTCCATGTTAAGCTGAGCATGTATCTTGCATTATGATTATACGCACAATGATATGAAATCACAGCTGCCAGTTCTTTCACTGATATTGGCCTTCATATGCCTCAAAATTCTTCTCAAGATCCTAGGATGTCATAATGTAGCAGCAGAGAATATGTGGAATAACATCAGTGTTATTCTGAAATTTTGTCCATGTGCAGATTTTCTAAGTTAAGTGCTATCCAAGATTCCAAGACCAACAAAGATGATTAGGGAGCTGGAGGCTAAAATATACGATGGATGATTGCAGGAACTGGGTATGTTTAGTTTAACAAATAGAAGGATGGGGGGGAGACGGCATGATAGCAGTCTTCCAGAGCTTGAGGGGCTGTCACAGAGAAGAGGAGTCAAGCTATTCTCCAAATCACTTGAGGGTAGGACAAGAAGCAAGAGGTGGAAGGTTATTAAAGAGAAATCTGGAACTAAGGAGAAATTTCCCAACAGTGAGAACAAATTACGGTATCAGTGGAATGGCTTGCTTCCAGAAATTGTGGATGCTCCATCACTGCAGTTTTTAAAGAAGAGATTAGACAGCCATTTGTGCAGAATGTCATACAGTATTGTTGGAAAAAAAAAAAAACATTCAGGTCCAGTTCCAAGCCAGGAGAAAGGCACAGGAAACAAAATGGAGGCTGATTGGAAAGAAAGTTTATTGATGTATGCAGTTTATTGATGTGTTTATTACAGTGTGCAGTTCTGGGACGGCTGACAAAATGGAGTTGAGAGTGGGTGGATTTTATAACTTTTGGATCCCTATGGGATCGTGTAGGGGTCATGGCTGGCTCTATAGGCAAAAGGGAAAATACAAATCCTAGGTGTTTGTCTGAGTTAATCTTGTCAACTTTTGGCTTGTCGTTTATGTGAAGTTTCTGTCTGATCCAGTCTTTCTGAATGGCTTACCAAATCGGCATTTCTAAAAGCTGGCCTCCTCAGTTTCTGCTTGGGGCAGGGAGACAGGGCGTAGTTTCTGTCTCCCTTAAGATTTAAGATTTTTTTCCCCCATTTCTCTTTTAGAGGAAATATCTCTCCTGCCTTTTTAATATTCCCCAAAATATTTCATTCTCTAGGAGGGTGTGTGGATGTTGACTGTCTACAGTATCCTGCTTGAGCAGGGGGTTGGACTAAAACATCTTCAACAGATTATTTCAACTTTATTATTCTGTATTTTATCTTTTTTTGGTGTGGCATCCAGTGTGCTGATAACCACTGGGAACTCCAGAGCCAATTTTTGTCATACTCTTTCAGCTACAATTTTCAGATATGGATAATTTGCAATCTTCTCCAATTCTTTATCTTCTATTCTACCATGTCCATATCAACATCATCTTCTTTTCAACCACAGTTAAATCTGGTATGTTATCAGTTTGAATTTGGAAATCCTCACAATATTTTAATCTGCTCATGTTCAACTACTTATTCAACTATATGATACCATCAATTTTTCATTACTGGCACATGACAGATTATTTTTGAGACGTTCCAGTGAATCATTTTGGTGACTATGTTATGTCATTGTTTGTAATCAGTATGTGTTCTTCTTGCATGAGCTGAATATATTATCTAATACATTATTATGGTCTGTTGCACAGTCAGCCTGATGTTCAAACTGGATTTGGCCTTTTTGTCTGCCTATCGAAGTCTTCCCAAGGATCTGGGATAAGCAGATGTGAATGGTTGGATAGGCAGATGTGGATGTTGGATGGTATCTAATGTATTATTAGAGCTCATCACACAGTCAGTCTGATGTTCAGACTGGATTGGTATTTTTGGTACACATATCAAGTCCTTCCTAAGGACCTGAGAAATGTAGATATGCATGTTTGTTGGTGTTAAAGGTCTCATCACAGGATGTAAGGTGTTTCAAATCAAGCTGCCCTTTGCAGTTGATTAATGATGCTTATGTCAATATTGATGGTATTCAAGTGGTGATCTAGATGTTTGGAGATTGTACCCAAGAGACCTATTACTACTGGTACTAATCATTATTTTATTTTAATCATTATTAGTTACATAATGCAGTGTGGTTGAACACAGACTGGCTTTTGTTGCGATATGAATAAAGATATTTCAACGGCCTCTATGACTATGGGAATAATTTGGTGTGCTAACCACATCTCTTCCAAGGAGCCTTTAAAAAGTTTCAGAAATATATGCTAATGTTTGCAGTTTTTTTTTTTTTTCTAGAGCTAAATCCATTGAGATATGATAGAAAGAGAAAACGGGGTTATTGCTTGATGTGAATGTGTTTTAATGCATCAATTTTTTCAAATGTTTTACATTTAATTTAAGGGGATCTTGTAAGCAAATAGTTTCCGGGTCACCTATGGTGAGCACTAATCTCCTTTAACAATCCATAATCTTAGTCTTTTGTATTTTCTTCTTCTTGTATAAAAATGGATCTATTAAGGCTTGGGGCCATATAAATGCATTCCATTTTAATGTTTGAATTAATGAGGAATTTTTCTGATCTAGCTACTTTGATTCAGCGTCATTTAATCTATCCTTTATGCATAACACTTTTCATGTTTTCTTAATCGGCTTTTTACACTTTTCTAATGTACTAATTATTTAATATAAATCCCACCATTTTATTGTTTAATATAGTGCCCCAATGTGGATTTTTAAATATACACTTTTATATGGACATTTCTGATTTGTGCATTTTTTTATACTACCGTGCTGCTTTGAAACTCATCCAATTTGGTACTCAACACATTTTAACATGAACATTTTGTCCCAGTACTCATTGTTTGTTCGGTATCATTGTTTATTTAGCTGCTTTGTGACTTGCTACATTATTTCTTATCAGGAAAATTTGTTTGGTACTCATCAATTTTTCGTATTCATTGTGCTTCGCAGAACCAATTAACAATGAGTACCAAGATACCACTGTAATTTCATATATAAATTATGTCTTATCTGTATTTTTCACCAGAATATATCAGATTTTTGACGACTCTGTTCTGGCATTTCAATATCACATTGACTCACTTCTATATAAATCAATTCTAGATCTTGTTTACACCCCTACCTTTAAAACACCCCACCTCTAGTATTTTTTTTTCTTCCATGAATATTAGAATTATTGAAATTTTATTTTATTATGACTTTATTTTATATGTTGACTCTGTAATCCACTTAGAAAGGACTGTAAAGCACTGTAAAGCAATATATAAGTCTAAGTGGTACTGCTATTATTCTTTGGTGTAGACAATGAGTCAGCAAGAGAGAGTGCCAAGAACAACTCAGATCCAAGAAGACTGCCTTTGCGGTGGAAGATCACTAGGAGAACCAAGCCATAGGTTGGATGAACTCAGAGCTGTTCTCGTTCTGTGTCTAAAATAAAGAATATTTCTTTACTCCACTTTAAGTTTCTAAAGGTGTCTCTCATTATAATTTCTGCAGCAATCTTATTTGTTTGTTTGTTTATTTGTTGGATTTGTCAATCACTTACAAGATAAAAGGAATAAGTATAAACATAGTTATGAATACATGAAATGGATACATATAAGAAAAATAAAAAAAAACAATAGGACAGGGACAGTAGACACGTTGGTGTGCTTATGCACTCCCCCTATGTTGCCAGCTTGCTGGACCTACCACAACTTCTCCAGAGCCCCTTTAGCTAGGCCATTTCAGGATGACCCAGGATGGCCTTCATGGCTGCTGTAACAGTCCTGTGGCACATATCATACTTTGTCCACTCTTAGCAAACCCTTACTTTGCCCTATTATCACCTCTCACGGCATGGATGGCAACATCAAATAAGAATGGTTGAAGCCACCAGAAGTACAAGAACCAGAACTTTGTGGTATGTCCCTTGACACCCAAACCAGTAAAAAAGGAAGTAATTAGGAGAAGAAATTTTGGATTGGTTTCAGGATTTAGTACAAGGAAGTTGATGGACTTCTGAGTGTGAAAACAATCTTAGAAAGGTTATTGGCTTTTTGATCAAATGAAAGGCCACTAACTTAATATTAATTGACTTTTACAACAACTGTGCTTCAAAACAGCAATGATATTTTAGTTCATGGTGCAGTGTGGACCCAGCCAACATCTTGTTAATGACTCTTGATTGTATTTGTTTGTTTGTTTTTGTTCCTCTGGCTTTGGCTCATGGACTCCGTTTTTGGATCCTGCCCTTCTCTCTTGCTTAACCACCTGCTTGAACCTTCTGTATGAGCCTTGGGCTGTTTATTTGTTCTGCATTCCTGGACTTGTTCCTGGTTAGCTTGGCAGCTACCTACTAAGCATAACAGACTGTTAGGTAGAGGTACGTGTAATGAACGAAAGCCACCAGAGATGTCCAGATGGAGAAGGTTGTTCCAGGGGTTCTTCAAAAGTTAACTATGAGTAACTTTGTTAAAGAGCTATAGAACTTGACTGTAGTGTGTGTGTGTGTGTGTGTGTGTGTATGTGTAGGACAAGTCCCTGCAGTGTTTTTGGCAAGGTTTTCCAGAAATAGTTTGCCATTGCCTCCTTCCTAGGGCTGAAAGGAAGTGACTGGCCCAATATCACTCAGCCGGCTTCATACCTAAGACATTCATGGTCTCCTAGTTCAAATTTGATTCCTACAGTGATTAATTTAACCATGGATTATTCCATTAGTCCAATTTTTTTTAGGGTTATCCAACATAATAAACCACTGGCTCACTACTTGGGTTCAACTGACACAATGAGCTACTCTAAAATAAAGTTAGAGCTTCATGCCATTCTCCGTGTTGGCACTGGCAACTCAAACGAAACAGCTGTAGGGTAGTTTTAAAGGACAAGGTTTGGGTATATGTGTGTATGTTTTAATCTTAATTATTGCTATAATTCTGAGCCAGATGATCCGTACCGAACAGGTGGCAGCATGAAAACAGACACACACAAACTCATAGACTAGCCAATTTAAAACTAGAGAACAAAAATTGGCAACACATGATATGGAAGTGCTAGTCTATTGTATTCCCGGGAGTGTATCTCTGACTACTACACCAAATTTTTTACACCTTTCTTAAATTATTTTTTATTTCTACCATCACACTTCCTTCCTTCCTTCCTTCCTTCCTTCCTTCCTTCCTTCCTTCCTTCCTTCCTTCCTTCCTTCCTTCCTTCCTCTCTCCCTTCCTTCCTTCCTCCCTCCCTCCCTCCCTCCCTCCTTCCCTCTCTCTTTCCCTCTCTCTCTCCTTCTTTCTTTCTTTCTTTCTTTCTTTCTTTCTTTCTTTCTTTCTTTCTTTCTTTCTTTCTTTCTTTCTTCTTCTTTCTTTCTTTCTTTCTTTTCTTTCTTTCTTTCTTTCTTTCTTTCTTCTTCCCCAATGTTTCTATACCTTGGGATCTATAAGATGGCTGGACTTCAACTCCCATAATTCTTCAGCCAGCAGGTTAAACTTCCTAACTTCCAGAAGTCGAGAAATCCTTCCCTGAACACCTGAAAATAGGCAAATTCAATGTGCATGTCAAGTATGTTTCATATGGAAAATATCCACATTTAGGTCATCATGATCAGTAGATAGGAGGGGATACATATTTATAGGTATGCATTCAGAATAACAGAGTTGGAAAGGATCTTGGAGGTCTTCTAGTCCAACCCGCTCCTTGAGCAGGAGTATCTCTATAACATTTCAGACAAGCGGCTGTCCAGTCTCTACTTGAAAACTGTTCTGTCCTGAATTTGCATACTCGAAATCCCCGCGCCTTGATTGGCTAAGGCGTGGGGATTTCTGATTGGCCAGGCGGGCCGCGCTGATTGGCCCGATTGAAGTCTCCCGTGATTGGCTCGCTCCAAGAGCGGGAGACTTGAATCGCTGCCATTGGCCGCGGCCGCCGCAGCGAAAAGGATAAAAGCCGCAGGCTTTTTCCTTTTCGCCGGTTCGGTTCACAACTGTTTAATAAAGAGCTTGAATGATAGTCACCGACTCTGAGCGTCTTTTTGCGGACACGACACTGGCGACGAGGGTGGGATCCCGACCCTGAACCGAACCCCGTGTCCAGCGAAAGAGATGGCGAAGATAGCACCGCCCGCCCCCTTCAACCCCGCCACCGAGGACTGGGAATCGTACTCAGACCGGTTCCGTATGTACCTGGAATGCGCCGGAATGAAGGACGCCCCGGGCCCGCTAAAACGCGCCGTCTTCCTTACTCACTGCGGACCAGAGGTCTTCCAGATGGCCAAAGCATTGGCCAAGCCGGCAGACGCAACCGCCATGGACTGGGACGTCCTCGAACCCATACTGCGGCGCCATTACGCCCCTGAGGTCCCCATCCTGATACGGCGCAACGAGTTTTACCGCCGAAATCAGAAACCAGACGAGAAATTGAGCGACTTCGTCGCCAAGTTGCGGCGCCTAGGAGGACTCTGCGAGTTTGAAGGTCTGAACAGCCTCATAAGAGACCGGTTCGTGCTCGGCCTATGGGACCCTACACTCCAGAGCCGGCTTATGGCCAAGGGCGACATCAGCCTAGCAGACGCCCTCACCGCAGCCGCAGCCGCAGAAGCAACCCGCTCGTCTGCTGACAGCATGCGAAGATCTGACGCGAAGGGCGGAAACAACAACCCGGCAAGGTCGGCCGACCCTAGAAGCGAATCAACCGCACACTACGGAGAATTCCAGTCAGCCTCCAGCACGTCGGAAGACGAGGAGGACATACATCGCGTACAGACGGGACGCGGCGACCAACGGAATCGAAGAGGTCGTAGGTCAAGGACCAACTGTGCCGGGTGCGGCGGCGACCACCCCAGGTCAGAATGCCGATTCTTTGACTCTATTTGTAGGCATTGTGAACGATGGGGTCACATCGCTCGAGTTTGCCGCCAAAAGAAGACCCGCAGCCCGCCCAAATGGGAACAACACGACCGGAAGAAGGAAAGCCCCCCGCCCAGGACCAGAGAGCGCCAGCCGGACAGTCGGTGGGACCGTGCCCAACGATCTTCAAAAGGCGTCGACGGTCGACGAAAGGAAGAAACACACCAGACGGTGACCATTGGCCACGCCATCTCCGACGGCGCCAGAAAGGTACACGTCGAAGTCCATATTGAAGGCCAACCATGCAAGATGGAAGTGGACTCCGGGTCCTACCTCTCCATGATTGCATGGCGCGAGATTAAACGGCTAGTACCCACCCTCCATAAGAGGAACATTCATACCCAGAAAATCATTATAAAAGACTACCAAGGGAATCGCGTCCCGGTAGTGGGCACCAAGAGCTTTAATGTAACCTACAAGGGCCGCACCGAACAACTGCCACTCACTATCGTCGATCGCGACCGCCCAAGCCTACTGGGTTTACAATGGTTCGCCCCGCTTGACATCGCGCTGACAGGAGTCAACCACGTCGCCGACGACGGTTGGGAACAGCGGCTAGCCCAGGAGTTCCAGGAAGTTTTCGATGGAAGCTTGGGCAAGTACCAGGGGCCCCTTATCTCATTTGATCTAGACCCTAGCGTCCCCCCCAAGCGGCTTAAACCTAGGAGGGTACCATTCGCCCTGAAGCCTAAAATTGACGAGCAGATCAACAAACTCGTCGAACAGGGGGTGTTGCAGCCGATAGACCATGCCCGATGGGAGACCCCTATAGTGACCCCAGTCAAGCCGGACGGGTCCGTGAGAATTTGCGGGGACTATAAGGCCACCCTAAATGGCGCATTACAACAAAGCGCCTACCCAGTCCCAATCGTGCAACATCTGCTGCACTCACTGGGAGGGGGCAAGGTCTTTGCCAAGCTCGATCTCGCCCAGGCATATCAGCAGTTGCCAGTAGATGAGAAAACGGCGGAAGCCCAGACCATCGTGACCCATCGGGGGGCCTTTAAGTGTAACCGACTCCAATTCGGAGTCAGCGTGGCACCAGGCATCTTTCAAAGCCTGATGGAACGTTTGCTACAGGGCATCGAGGGGGTGGTGCCCTATTTTGATGACGTATTAGTGGCGGCGCCAAACGAAGCCGAATTAGAAAACCGACTCAGACAGTTCTTAACAAAATTTAAAGTGACAGGACTTAAAGTTAAACGAGAAAAATGCCAACTATGCACAAAGCAAGTGGAATTCTTGGGCTACCTTCTAGACCGGCATGGCATTCACCCTACAATTAAAAAAGTGAAAGCCATCAAAGAAGCCCCCACCCCAAAGTCTAAAACGGAACTACAAGCGTTCCTAGGATTGCTGAATTTTTATAATGTTTTCCTACCCCAAAAGGCTACGGCGGCGGAGCCTTTGCATAGGCTCCTGGATAAGGCGGCAACCTGGACTTGGGGGAGACGAGAGCAAGCCGCCTTTCAAAAAACCAAAGACCTCCTCACCTCCGACGCCGTCCTGATTCAATTCAGCGAAACCTTGCCTTTAGCTGTCACTTGCGACGCATTACCTTTCGGCGTCGGCGCTGTCCTCAGCCATACCCTCCCCGACAAAAGAGAACCACCCATCGCTTTTTTCTCCAGGACTCTGACTAAACCGGAGCGGAACTATAGCCAGCTGGACAAAGAAGCTTTGGCTATAGTTGCCGCCATTAAGCGATTCCACGAATACCTGTATGGCCGCCCGTTCACCATCGTGACGGATCATAAGCCATTACTGGGAATCCTCGCCGGAAACCGAGCCACCCCGAACATTTTATCACCCCGGATGACAAGGTGGTCCGAATTCCTGGCAGCCTACAGCTACGAACTGTTACACAAGCCAGGTAAGAAAATTTCGCACGCGGACGCCTTAAGCCGTTCCCCCTTACCAGACTCTGATCCTGACCCAGCACCAACGACAAACACCCTTAGCATTGAGAACCTACCCATTACTGCATCGGACATTGCCAGGGAGACTATTAAGGATAAGCGTCTGGCGCGAATCCTACATTGGCTAGAAAAAGGGTGGCCTGAAAGGGACAATGACGAATCCATTAAAACATTCAGAAACCGCCAGACTGAACTCTCACTGCTTAAAGGATGTATTTTGTGGGGTGACAGGGTGGTCGTCCTGGACAGATTGTAAGGGAGGGTCCTAGAGATGCTGCATGAAGGTCATCCTGGCATCGTCAGGACTAAAGCCCTGGCCAGGAGTTACGCTTGGTGGCCAGGGATGGACAAACAGATTGAGGCATGGGTCGCCAAATGCCATCGTTGCCAGGAGACCAGACCCAGCCCACCCGCAGCACCCATCCGAGACTGGGAAATACCAAGGGGGCCCTGGTCCAGAATCCATTTAGACTTTGCTGGCCCAACAAATGGGCATACTTTTTTGATCACAGTTGACGCTTACTCCAATTGTTTGGAAGTAAGCGACATGAAATCCACTACCACGGAGGCCGTCATCAAAGAACTGTGTAAACTGTTTTCCACGCACGGCCTCCCAGACGTCGTCGTCTCAGACAACGGGCCCCAGTTTACTTCCCTCGAGTTTGAGAGGTTTTTGGCGGAGAGGGGTATCCGCCACGCATTAACAGCACCGGCGCATCCGGCGGCGAACGGTAGGGCGGAACGGATGGTTCAGTTTACCAAAAAAACCCTCCGGAAAATGGACCACGGGGAGATCAACGACAAAATCAATAAACTCCTATTCATACAACACATCACCCCGAACACCACTACCAACAAAAGCCCAGCCGAACTACTAATGGGCAGGAAGCTGAGGTCCCCACTCGACAGGTTACACCCAACATACAACCCGGAGCGGCCCCCAGACTCCAGTTCCAAATACCGGACATTTGCCCCCGGTGACTTAGTCTACGCAAAAAACCTGACGGGGGACCCCCTATGGATCCCAGCCGTCATCACTCAAATCACAGGTCCACGGTCGTACCGGCTCCAAACCACCGACGGGCGAGCCTGGAAACGACACATCGACCAGCTCAGGTCACGAACGGCAACAGACCTCAACCCCCAAGACTCGAACCAAGGGGGGAGGGAATACCCGAATAAAATAGCGCAAGAAAAAATCCAAAAGTACTCACCAGAACGCAGCCATCGCGAGTCCCCTCCGGAGAAGAACCACCTGGCCAGCTCAACCGACTCGGAGAAACCAAGCGGGAGCGGCGAAACCCGTAGCTCAACCGACCCGGTAGGCCCAGGCGGGAGCCACGGAGAACGAACCGGCCCGATCATCCAGCCGGTTCACACAGAGGGAGGAGCAGCCAAAAAGATGACCGCTCCGGCCGAGATACAGCTTGAAACTGAGTTGCGCAGGTCAACTAGGACTAGACAGAGCCCCGCCTACCTGCGTGACTACGCTACGTGATGGACCATACCAAGAGGGGAGGGGTGTTCTGTCCTGAATTTGCATACTCGAAATCCCCGCGCCTTGATTGGCTAAGGCGCGGGGATTTCTGATTGGCCAGGCGGGCCGCGCTGATTGGCCCGATTGAAGTCTCCCACGATTGGCTCGCTCCAAGAGCGGGAGACTTGAATCGCTGCCATTGGCCGCGGCCGCCGCAGCGAAAAGGATAAAAGCCGCGGGCTTTTTCCTTTTCGCCGGTTCGGTTCACAACTGTTTAATAAAGAGCTTGAATGATAGTCACCGACTCTGAGCGTCTTTTTGCGGACACGACAAAAACCTCCAGTGATGGAACAGCCACAACTTCTGAAGGCAAGCTGTTCCACTGGTTACAGGTAGCCCTCAACGTACATCCTCAATTGAGCCCAGGTTTTATATTGCTAAGTAAGAAGTTTGTTAAGTGAGTATTGCTCCATTTTATGACTGTTCTTGCCACATTTGTAAAGGGAATCACTGCAAATGTTAACTTAATAACATTGGTTGTTAAGTGAATCTGGATTCCTAGTTGACTTTTCTTATCAGGAGGTTGAAAAAGATGATCAAGTGTCCCCGGGACACTGTTGCCAAGCATCCAAATGTAAATTATGTGACCATGGAGATGCTGCAATGGTCATAAGTGTGAAAAACCAGCCATAATTGACTTTTTTTCAATGCCGTTGTAATGTCAAATGGTCATTAAATGAACAGTTGTAAGTCAATGACTACCTGTAATTGTTCTCACTCCAAGGAACTTTTCCATTAATTCTAGGTTGGTTCTCTGCTTGGTTAGTTTCCATCCATTCCTTCTTGTTCAGCCTTTAAGTGTTTGCATTCTTTATACAAAACACATTTCCAGCAAAAAAAGACACAACTTTAAGAAGAAACTGGACAGTCCCTTGTCTGAGATGGTATATAGGTTGTCAGTGGGCTGGACTAGAAGACCTCCAAGGTCCCTTCCAGCTCTACACTATTCTAGACATTCTAGAAAAAGCCATCTTACTCTAACACAGTACAACATTGCCATGGGAGGTGGGGAGAGAGAGAGAGAGAGAGAGAGAGAAAGCAGGTATTGGATTCAAGCTATTAATCATGAGGGGGGAAAGGCGGACAGAATCTTGTGGGGAGGGGGTTAAAACTCATCATTGGTTGACTGCTGAGGAAATTTGAGATTTTGACAGTCAGCAAAAATCATCCAGGAGAATTGGAAGCAAGACATTTAAAATATATATATATATCACACCAAAACCAAAACCCTCACCAACTTTTCAAAAATTCCTCATTTCCACCCCAGAATTAGATAGGATAGGATAGGATGTGATATGATTTTTTGTTGGCCACATGTGATTAGACATACAAGGAATTTCTCTCTGGTGCATAAACTCTCAGTGAACATACAATAGTGATAGATCAGGACATCTATTGCAATAATCTCATCTTCCATCATTAGGCTTCTGTATAGTGTTCGTCTGTGAGTCAAGCTTTCACAGCCGTTTCTTTTTTAAATCTGTTTTAAAGTCTGACTCACAGACAAACACAATACAGAAGCCTGAGGATGGCAGATGAGATTCTGCCGAAACATTGCTACAACTTTAAAAGCACAACTATAATGACATGGGAAAATACCTGAACAAAGCTGAATACCATACATATATATACCCGCGAAAACTTAAAAAAACATATGTATGTATGTATGTATGTAGGTAGGTAGGTAGGTCTAGGTGTGTTCAGGTCTTTTCCCATGTAAGATTAAGAGTGTCTTGGCGATGTTTCAGCGAGGTCCCGCTCGCCATCCTCAGGCTGGTGCTTTCGGCTTCGTGCCAGTGCAAGCACTGCAAGTGGGACCTCGCTGAAACGTTGCCAAGATACTTTTAATTTTACACAGGAAAAGACCCGAAAACACCTAGACCTACATATCTCTCTCTATATTTCTCCTAGATTAATAAAACAATAAAATATAAATATAATTATAACATATAAATGTTAAAAAGATCTAGGTTGAAATATCAATGTCTAGACCATGTTGTTGGTACACTTTTTAATTAAAATTAAAAAAAAAACACTCAAATGTCTTGATTTGTCACATCTGACACTTCTCTTTGTTAGTCCCAAAGAACTGAAGAAGCTTTTGGGATGAGAAGCGAAACTTCTTTGAGGAAAAACAAAGGAAGTCCAGTTTTCTTTGCTGGAAGATACTTAGTTCCCTTAACTATTCATCATAGGTTAGCCTCCTGAACTCTTTCTAGGGCCTCAGTGTCTTTCTTTCTTTCTTTCTTTCTTTCTTTCTTTCTTTCTTTCTTTCTTTCTTTCTTTCTTTCTTCTCTCTCTCTCTCTCTCTCTCTCTCTCTCTCTCTCTCTCTCTCTCTCTCTCTCTCTCTCTCTCTCCTTCCTTTCTTCCTTCCTTCCTTCCTTTCTTTCTTTCTTTTTTTTGTCACTTGTGCTTCTGGGTTTGGGTGATAGGACATAAAATGCAGCATCTCGGTTGTATAGCAGTATATCATTCCTTGAGTCTGTTCCTCCCATTTTCCCTATGGAACTGAATTTTCTCTCGTTGGTCAAATGAAAAGCAAGGATAATGTCTGACCCATTTTTTTTTTCTCCAGCAAGGTTGTTGACTGCACAGAGAAATGATAGTTAATGACGTTGGGAACAAAGCACTATAAAAGTCATTCTGGGACTGGCGGTTTATGGTTGTGCTTCTTAAAATTTACCTCTGTGTTGAGGGGACCATTTACAAAGATAAGAGCTTAACCCAAACATCTACAATGATGATTCTCTCCAACAGGATAATAAATTTGCTGAAGTACCCTTTTATCTTTAATAATTCAGGATTCACTGAGTGTTTAAAGGTTTGCATCATTCCTCTTTTAAGAAATCTGAGGGTAATGTGTTAAAAGAAAGCAAGAAATGTATCTCAACTATTTCTATGTACCTATCTCAATCTGAGAGAGAGAGAGAGAGAGAGAGAGAGAGAGAGGTTGTATTCAGCAGGTTCTGACCAGTTCTGGAGAACCACTAGTGGAAATTTTGAGTTTGGAGAATCAGCAAATCCCACCTCTGACTGACACCACCCCATCTAGTTTCCGCCTCCCATTGAGTCCCAGCTGATTGGCTGGGTCTTTTGTTGCCCTGCACAGGAGAATGGAGCTGGAAAGCAGGTTAGAGGGGTGGAGAGAGAATGGGGATTTTACAATATCCTTCCCCTGGAGTGGAGAGGGAATGGAGATTTTGCAGTATCCTTCCCCTGTCATGGCCATCAAGCCATGCCCACAGAACCAGTAGTAAAAATTTTTGAATCCCACCAATAGATAGATAGAAAAATAGATAGATAGAAAACAGATAGATAGATAGATAGATATGATAAAGATATATAGATAAACAACAATTTAATAATTTGAATGTAAGGAAAAAGTTGGAAAATTCAATTAAATGAATGCACGTGTCGGAGATACTGTCTTACAAAAGGTATAGTTCTCAATATGTTTAATCCTAAAGTTTTTTTAAAAAATATTTCTTTAATGAAAATTTCTGGAAACCCATGTTTATTGTTACCTCATTCATATTTGTGACTCTTACAGTGTCCTGGGATCATGTGATTCCTTTTTGTGGCCTTCTCACAAGCAATGGGAAAGCCAGATTCACTTCACAACTGTGTTACTTTTTAACACTTGCAATGATTCACTTAACAAAGGGGGCAAGAGAAGTTGTAAAATGGGGCAAAACTCACTTAGCAACACAAATAGGGGGCTCCATAGCAGTCATAAATTGAAGAGTAGCTTTCTTCTCTTGGTCCATTTTATTCTCAGCTGAGAAAACTGCTTTGCGGAATTTGTAGAAGTCCAAAATCAAAGGACTATGACATCTGTGGAAATATATAGATGGCAATGGCAATCTGGTGCGAAGAGAAAAATTTCCAGATATCCTTTATTCCAAGGAAGGTTTAGTTTTCCGTCTTTGCCAGGTCTGTGCCTGATACAAAGTCAAAACGAAAGCATGCAGCAATCTAATCTTCCATTTTTCATAGATGGTAAAAAGGCTGAACTGAAAGGCGATCCAGTTCTCTAGAGTCACGTCAGCCTAATAATATGTTGATTCTCCATGAGGTTAATTAAAAGGGCAGACACTGCTGAAATTTGAATAGTGCCTATAGTTAAGCTGTTAAGGAAAACTATACACTTGGTCCGTACACACCGTTTTGGTGTGCATAAAGAACTTGCACAAAAATATGTGAAAGGAGGCAACCAGAGGCACTCAACTTAAGTTCTAGAACTTAATCATTAGTGTGAGTTTGCGGGACCTATGTTTGGAAATGTTTTCAGACAGTTAAGACTTCTTTCCATCTGAAGGAATCTTTTTTTTTTTTTTTAAGGGTGGTGAAAAGCAGCTAAATGCTAGAACTATGGATTGCATTTTCCTAAGTTGTCTCCCGTTGCCATGGAAACATTTGAAAATGGTGGCAGGGATGCCATGACACAACCATGTCCTTCTGCATAAATGGAGTTGTTCATTCTCCCTTTTTTTCACATCCATGACATCTTAATGGAGAGTTTTAACTCAGCAGACCTTTTGTACTTGATAAAATATTCAGTTGTAGTAAATATTCATCTGTCTTCCTTTCACAACACTGGATACTTTCAGCTACCAATGGTTCTAATGTACATATGTGTGCATGTATGTGTGTTTTGAGCAGAAGGATGTGTGGTACGAAAATCTTATCTTTCATAAAGTAAATGAGCTCATTAAAAATAGTTCTGCTAATCAGCCAGATGGCCAAATGATAATGTAAATATTGGTTGTTTAATTGGTTGACCTGTTTGACACATCCCTCTTTTTCAAAGATCAAACAATAGTTTGATAATATATAAATTTCAGGAATATGTATGTATATATATTTTCCCTCTTCCTTTTATAGTTCAACCTGATCCTCTCAGATTGCTTACTTTTTTTTTTTAAATTGTTACCCATCCTTGTAGTTACAGAAGCCGCAAATACATTCTAGTATATTCTAAGAAAGCCATGCTGTTCATCCTTCAAATTAAGTCTGTGGCACAAACATTTTATAAGAGGCAGAAAGGAACTCATAAAGACATTTGGGAAGGCATGTTTTGTTTTAATTGTTTCATTAGAACCAAATACTAGTCGATCAGCAGGCTTTACGGTTGCTTTGAATGGTTTGTATTTTAATGAACATAGTCGTTTTTGTGACACCATTGTGCATTATTTTGTAATAATAATTAAAAAATAAAGCCGGTTGCATGAAAAATGCACGATGCTTGATGGAACTCCTTTGTTAGAACACTTCATAACCATTGTACCAAAATAAATATACATTTCTCTTTTTTTTAATGATAAGTTTTGTTTTTTTTTAATAAGGGTCAGCAACCCTGGGTCTTTGAGATATTTTGGAATACAGCATTCATTATCTTCTCCTTTTGATTGTTAGAACCATGCAAAGCCTTTAAAAGAGATGCCTCAGGGGCTCAGTGGTTAGAGTGCAGTACTGCAGGCTACTTCTGCTGCAGTCAGTTGCCTGCAATTTGGCAGATCGAATCTAACCAGGCTCAAGGTTGACTCAGCCTTCCATCCTTCCGAGGTTGGTAAAATGAGGACCCAGATTTTTTTTTTTGGGGGGGGGGGGCAAGAGGCTGACTCTGTAAAGTGCTTAGAGTGGGCTGTAAAACACTATAAAGCGGTATATAAGTCTAAGTGCTATTGCTATTGCTATTTAGAAAGGAACTCCCTCCCTTGAAAGTCCAAAATTGTTGGGATGCTGTGGAAGGTTTCAAACAATGGCTTCAGAGCCTGTTTGTCAAGGTTCCAAATAATAGTCTCATAGAAAGCAGAACTCCGAGGCAGACAAATTCCTCAAAGAACAGTTTTATTGGAGATATCATATTGGCACAAACGGGTGAAAAGCAATTCTGAAAGTTCCCGCAGTTTTCATCTGATTAAAAGTGAAAGATTCCCACTTCCCACTAACAGTCAGTCACATTGTCCAATCAAGGCGCAGGCCAATTGCTTGGTTACTTCACTCCTCCTTTCCTCCAGCCACCTGTTGGAATGTCCTTGGTTCCCACAGGAAACTATTTTGTTTTGGCTACAAAACCTCTCATCTAACTATCTTCCCCCTCCTTATCCTTTCTTCATATTGTGGCAACCTTGAAGCCTCCAAAATGGCCCCAGCCAGGCTCGCTTCAGAGTTGACACTGTCTTTGTTGGCTGTATATGCAGGGGTGGGCTTCAAAAAATTTAGCGAAGGGTTCTCTGCCCATTTGCTGAGTGGGTGTGGCCATGGTGGGTGTGGCCTATTCAGTCTCCTGCCCTCCTCGAGCCTCTGGGATGGCAAAAACGGCCTCCCTGGGTTCTGGAGGCTCTTTGGAAGCTGCAAACAGGCCTGTGGGCCCTCTCCCAGCCTCTGCACACAACCTGCACAACTACATCAAAAATGTTTCTGTTTTTATACTACACCAGACTGAGATCTCCATAAGGAGTAATTAAAGTAGTGGAAAGTTATTAAAGAAAGGTCCAACCTAGAACTAAGGAGGCATTCCATGACAGCAAGAACAATTAAGCCATGGAAAACTGCTTCCAGAAATTGTGGATGCTCCATTACTGGAGCCTTTTAAGAAGAAAAATATGGAAGCCACTTGTCCAGATTAGTATTATTGTCTCCTGCTTCAGCAGGGGGTTGGACTAGAACTGGGGTCTCCAACCTTGGCAACTTTTAAGACTTGTGAACTTCAACTCCCAGAATTACTCAGTCAGTTTGCTGGCTGAGGAATTGTAGGAGTTGAAGTCCACAAATCTTAAAGTTGCCAAAGTTGGAGACCCCTGGACTAGAAGACCTCTAAGGTCCTTTCCAACTCTGTGATTCTATGTTTAATGCTCTGTGATGTTGGCATCAGAGACAACACCATTTCAAACTTCTGCCCTCAGTACTTAATCACTAAAAATTTAGACAACTTACAAAGGACAGCAAAAGCGTATGTATAATATTTCCCCGTATATTCATTTCCTCCACTCCACTGATTTCTTCCTCCTCCAATCAAGTTCAGACTTTCACATTATACTCTAGGTGACTGTTGGCTAAACTTACTGGGCTCCCGTGCTGATTATTGTGCACGCACTTTCTTGCTCATGCTCGTGTGCCATCACCCAGAAGGCAATGCGCGCTCACCCCATGCCTCCTGTCCATGCACGCCAGATGCCCAACAATCAGCTGTTGGGTGGGTGGCACCAGTAGACCTTTTCTGGGCGAGTGCTCATGTGCCAGCAATAATGGCTCTGCATGCCACTTCGGCACATGTGTCATAAGTTTGCCACCACGGCTCTAGGTTCAACATGTTGCTATTGCTGGTTAAGACAGACTTATCATTTGGAGTAAATTACAAACATTGCTTTTAAAGAGATGGATTTGTATTTCCTGCTAAGCCTTAGTTTGCTTTACTCGTGATTTGTGAATCATGGCATAATGCATTGGATTAAAGTGCTTCTAGAAGGCTTGATTAGGCAATTTGTTAATGAGCCAACACAGCATGCTGACATAAATAAATTGATGTGGCGTATTCATGATAATTATGCTCCCTCCACCATATAGCAGCCAGCTTCATTTGTTACTTTTAGAAATCCAGACTTGCATATAAGGGGAGGGTGGAGGGAGTGCACATGTGTGCACACACACACACAATCACACTTTAGTCTTTTACACTTAGTACATTGCTGGGATATTGGCATTCTCTAAAAGGCAGATTCCCCCCCCCCCATCAAGAGCTCTGGGATTTAGTGTTTCAAAGCCTTCCAGGCAGTGGTGGGATTCAAAAAATATTACTACCAGTTCTGTGGGCATGGTTCGGTGGGCATTGTGTGGCTTGGTTGTCGGGTTTCCAAGTGATAAAATCCATTTAAAAAGAAAAGAACAAAGTCCATCTTCCGATACAATTTCTTATATTTAGGAAAGCATCAAATTGGCAAAGTCCCTGATAATTCTGGATCTGACACAACCCGGAATTACCCCGGTCAATATTAAAAATTAGAAACAACCCCCAAAAGTCACATTCTCCAATAGATGTGATTCAACGTTGCTTGATGTCATAAATCTCCACCTCAAGGGGCCTAAGCACGGACAGCTCATTTTCCCATGGGAAGAAGAATCACCTAGCCTAAACAACTCTCTCAATCTCCACTCCTCCCCCCTTAGGAATGTGGCAAGCCCAAAACCCTTCCCCCCATGACTGCCATAGAGAAAGTAAGAAAAAGATTATATACTAAGACCAACTAAAATGGCTACACATATGTCATTTTCAGGCTTGGCATTGGTGGGCATTGCTTGGTGGGCGTGGCAGGGGAAGGATGCTGTAAAATCTCCATTCCCACCCCACTCCAGAGGTAAGTTTACTACAAAATCCCATTGCCTCCCGACCTCACTAACTTGCTTTCCAGCTCCATTTTCCTGTGCAGGGCAACAAAAGAAGACCCAGCCGATCAGCTGGGACTCAATGGGAGGCAGAGAACAGATGGGGGTGGGGCCAGTTAGAGGGGGTATTTGCTGGTTCTTTGAACTAATTAAAATTTCCACTGCCGGTTCTCCAGAACTGGTCTGAATCTGCTGAATACCACCTCTTCTGCTCAGAAAGGTAACCAATTTTATCTGTCAGCCTCGGCCTGTCCCCATTCTTGTTTGATATGATTTGCAGATCACATGTGTGAACAGTGCAGCATCCCTAACTTGTAAAGTTGACACTACAAGGCCGGAAGTGAATGCTCCATCATAATAGGTAGACAAAGAGAAAGTGTGGTAGGCAGATTAGATTAAATTAGATTATTATCCTTGTATTTTGGAAAAATGTTCCTTTTGGTTCCAATGCTTCGGGTAATGCAAATTGTAATTGCAAATAAGTCAAAAAGCATGATATTGCCACTAACAAATCTAAATAAAGAAATGGTGCCAATAATAACAAATCCCAAATTAGGGCATTTTGGAAACATCTGCGAGAAGCTCCTGAAAGTGTTTTTCGGTGTTATAATGAAGGCATTTACAGCGTTGGTGGAATTAAATTGTTACTGGAAATACCTTTTTGTAAAGATTTTTTGAAGCCTACTTAATGTGAGAATAACATGGTCACAGGGTCACAGGGTTGTTTGATAAGTTTTAGTCTAGGGTATTGTGGGGACCCAGTAAATTGGCATTTTTTTTTGTATTGATATTTTGTAAACTATGTAGGAAAAGACTTGTTCTAGAGCAGGGGTGTCAAACTCAATTTCATTGAGGGCCACATCAGGTTGTGTTTGACCTTGGGGGTGGGGGGCATGGCCAACTCAACATCACTTGTGTTGGGGGGAAGCTGTGGTGCCCTGAGCACTCTGCCAGCAAAAAATGGGATCCTGAGTTCTGTTTTAGAATAGAATAGAATAGAATAGAATAGAATAGAATAGAATAGAATAGAATAGAATAGAATAGAATAGAATAGAATAGAATAGAATACTTTATTGGCCAAGTGTGATTGGACACACAAGGAATTGTCTTTGGTGCATAAGCTCTCAGTGTACATAAAAGAAAAGATACATTAATCAAAAGTCAAGAATCATCAGGTACAACATTTAATAATGGTCGTAGGATACAATAAGCAATCAAATCATACTAGGAACGGTCAATATAAATCGTAAGGATACAAGTGACAAAGTTACAGTCATACAGTCACAAGTGGGAGGGGATGGATGATAAGGAGTTAGAGGTTAGGATTAGGGTTAGTATCATGCCTGCTACTATGGTTTCAGATAATTATCAAGCAACTACTGTGGTTTATGCCATTGTTGATGTTGAAAAGATAACCAGGGTTAGGTTTGATTAGTCATTGGATACAGACCATCATTAAACCCAAGATCTGAAACCTGGATCGAGCATCCAAAAAGAAGCTAGCATTATTGGCTTCATTGATGGGTTTCAGTGTTGTGTACTCAGAGAAATGTATGAACCATCTTTGATCTGGTTGCATTCTTCGGAAGAAGAAAAAACGGCATAGCAATATTATGTTGATTATTTTTCCCCAGGTGAACTTGGCTGAAGTAATTCATGGCAAAGATTGCAAAGTATTTTTAACTGCTCCATCAGAATGTTTCCAGTAAATATTCTTACTATCATAGTTCTTCAGCATGTTCAGTGCAATTTGTGGTGGAATTTAATGAACATGCATTCACATACTCACACACAACACAGACACACACATCAGATTTAGAGGCTTTGCAGAAGACAAGAAAGATCGCTGGTGTTTATTTTTTCAAAACAAAACAAGAAGCTTAAAGATGAGTAATGTCACCACAAAAGAAAGGGTGTTTTTCAAATTCACTGTGATGTTTTTGTGCAGAAGTTTTGCACAAATCTTCTACAGTTGTGTGCCAATTACTAGAGATGTAAGCATTCAAAGGATAATCTTTTCCCAAACTTTCAAAATGTTCACAGTATTGAGTATCTATTCTGCAGTTGTTAGTTTTCCTCATAGTCTCCATTCAGAGACTATGTATTAATCCTGCTTAGCTTTTCAATATCCATCAAGAACATAAATGTCCGCCAAAAAACAGGGTAGAATAATCCAGCCAGAATTTGCTTCCAATAAAGGAGAGTGTGAGTGTTTGTAGCTTGGGGTTGAAATGAGGGGTCCTTAATGCTCTCTGAGCTTAGTTGTTTCCTTGTAGATCTTTCATTACCCAAACTAGGTATTTCATTACTCAAACTAGGTGACATCATCAGTGCTGGTAAAGAGTGGGATTTGCTCTCAATTTATACTCCAATGGCTTGCCCGAGTTGAAATAACCACATACTTTCATAAGAGTTTGGTTCTTTATTTGATTCTATCCAATAGACAGAATCTTGCCAGGGTAAACCCTTACAAATCTCCCTCTAATTGGATATATCCTGGGAAATTCTAGGGAGTGGCTATCCTTATTCTCTTCCTCTGTCTCCGATCAATCTCTGGACTGTGTTGTCTCTTGTCTCAAATGTGTTGTCTCTTGTCTCAACACCTCCTTGGAATGTGTTCCCTTCTTCCTGGGAAACTGCCACTTCTCCATTGCCCATCACATCAATTCCCTCTCTGTAGGGGCCATTCCTCACAATAAATGACAGTAGATGCAGCCTGTAAACTTGTTTGAATGTATTGGTAAGTTCCCTCATCTGAATGAGGAGTTCCAGAATCTCACAGACAGACATAATGAAAATCAAAAGATTGTATGGGAAATAAGTGTCTGGTGCAGTATTTCTCAACCTCAGCAATTTGAAGATAGGTGGACTTCAATTCCCAGAATTTCTCAGCCAGCATGGTCTACTTTCAGATTTACAGAGTTCTAATGGACTTGTAGTTCATCTAATCAAACTGCACGCTCAAGCAGTACACGCTCAACCTACACCATTTCTGACAGAGGACAGTCCAGTCTCTTCTTGAAAGCCTCCAATGATGAAGCTCCCACAACTTCCGAAGGCAGCTTCTGTTCCATTAGTTAATTGCTCTCCCTGTCAGAGAATTTCTCCTTATTTCCAGGTTGAATCTCCTTGATCAGTGAGATGATCCATGATTCCTTGTCTGGCCTTTGGATGCCTTGGAAAATAGCCTGACCCCCTCCTCTCTGTGGCAGCCCTCAAATATTGGAAGACTGCTGTCATGTCTGGATGCAGTATTCTAGGTGTGGTCTTACTAAGACTTTTATAGAATGGTGCCGTGTTTCCTTGAAAATAAGACCCTATCTTATACATACATACATACATACATACATACATACATATCCACCCAAAAAAAGGCACCAGGTCTTATTTTCAGGGGATGTCATCCACTGATTAACCTCACTTGCTTGTGTTGCCCCCTGGCCTCCTTTTGGCTATCAGAGGCCTTCAGAAACTTTTTTCTTCTGTGGCCGCCAAGGCTTTCCTGAAGGCCTCTGCAGCAAATAACAGAGCTCAGGATCAATCCAGAGCTTTGTTATCAGCTATAGAGGCCTTCAGGAAAGCCTTGCAGGCCTTGCCAGCTGCAGAAGAATTAGGCTGGCAAGGCAGGTGTCGGGGTATGTGAGGCCTGACTACAACGGTCCAAAGGTAAGTAGTAGAGCAGCCCCAACCCCCCCCCCCCATCCCCACTCTAGCTTAATTTTTACCCATCCATTCTGGAGTGGACAGACCTTAATAAGGGCTTATTTTGGGGGTAGGTCTTATATTGGGTGCACACATGTAAAAATCAAGCTAGGACTTACTTCCAGGGTAGGTCATATGTTTGGGGAAACAGGGTATTACCTCCCTTGATCTTAATTGTATCTGTCTGTTAATGCAACTTTGTTTGTTTTGGCTTTTTTGGCTGCCACCACACACTGCTGGCTCATATTTAGCTGGCTGTCCACTAAGACTCCAAGATCCAAGCTTAGTATTTCAGGAACTCCAGAACATGTTGTACACAAGGCTGCAGTCAAACATGGAGCCAGATTGGGTCTCTGCAGTGAAAGCAACTAGTGAGGAATTATCAAGATTCCAGAAGACAGGAGAGATAGATTAGAAGACAGCAGCTTGGAGTCCTCAAGGGCAGGTTCCTTTACTGGAAAAGAAAAAAGAAAAAGAAAGGAATCAACCCTACTCCTTCCTGTTTCCTTTCCCTTCCTGTGTTAACAATCAGGTTGCAACAAGTGTTGAGATTAAAGCCAGGAAGATCCAGCCAACCACTTCAGAAATCCTAGATGCTTTGACATTGGAGGTTTTTGAGAGGTGATTGGACAGCCATTTGCCTGAAATATTATAAACTCTCCTGTTTTAGCAGGAGGTTGGAGTAGAAGACTTACAAGGTCCCTTCCAACTCTTCTGTTCCATTCCTAGTGCACCAGAAATCAAGTCCAGGTGTGGATATGAGTTTGTTTTCACCAGAAACAACTTTGCAGACAACCTGAAATGTAGAACAGCATCTAATCCCCCCCCTTTTTCCCCCACTTCCCAATTCTGAAATCCCCCTTCTCCAGTCAGTCTTGTTCAAAAGCTTTGTTAATTGGCCATGGGGAAAAAAATGGAAGTTTCATACATACTGACATAATTAATGAAGAGGCAGGCAGCATGTTCCCCCAATTAACACCACAGGGAAAAGGAAAATTGCCTTCCTTCTCACACATTGTGCCAGAGTTAAGGACTGTAACACACAGCAAATAAATAGATGTTTTTAATGAGCTGGAAGATTGAGTCGAAGAGCTCAAAACACTGCCAACTGTTTAGACTGTTAAGAATAATTGATGAGGTTAGTTTGAGGTGGTGGGTGAGATGAATTGATGGAGGGGATTGTTGAAGACTATGGGGTAGTTTTGCTAGTTTGTCACAACTGCCACTTGGGGATTATAGGAAGTCTCCCCCCCCCAATATGAACATACTAATCTGTAATCCAAGACAAAGAATTGGCCCCTTCAAATATTGACATTTCTAGATGTTTTCATCTATGTTCTTAGGTGTGATTGCAACAATCAAGGATTTTGAACAAGTGTATCTGTCAGACAGCTGTGATTGTCAAGTGGTATGGATGTAACTATGCAGTCTCATGCTAGGTTGTTGAAACTGATAGACATTTAACTGCCTGGTCAAAGAAATGTTTCTTGAACATTCTGGAAAAATACCTAAGATGAGTAAGAATGTTTCTTTGGAATCAGTTTTGGATCTTAGCAACTGTTCATCTTACTACCCCAGTTCCATTATTTTTGAAATAGTTTTGGAAATCAGGGTCAGTAATTGAGGTTCCATGGATAGTGATAACCAGGTTCTTACTGGTAACCACATCAAGATTCAAACACTCAAAAACTTATTGAGAGGCAGTTGGGTGTAGTGGTTAAGCTGCTGGTCTGCAGACCAGGAGATGTTGAGTTCTACTCCTGCTTTAAGTATGAAACCCAATTGGGTCACTTTGGACCAATCAACTGCAGATGGTGAAATAGATGCTGAAGTCTACTCCCATCACAGTCAACTGTGTGGCTTTGAACCAATCACCAGGAGACAGTGAGTTCTAGTTCTTCAATCACAATAATCATAATAAACCTGAAATCAGAATATAGCTGGAAGGGACCTTGGAGGTCTTCTAATCCAACCCCCTGCTCAAGCAGAAGACACTATACCATGTCAGATAAGTGGCTGTCCAATCTTTTCTTAAAAACCTCCAGTGATGAAGCATCTACAACTTCTGAAGGTAAGATGTTCCACTGGTTAACTGGTCTAACTTTTAAGGAAATTTGGTTGGTTTGCTCCTTGATAAGTTTCCATCCATTGTTTCTTCTCTTGCCTTCTGGTGCTTTGAAAAATAAGTTGGTCTCTTTTTCTTTGTGGCAGTCCCTCAAATACTGGAATACTGCTATCATGTCACCTCTAATCCTTCTTTCTCGAGACTGACCATACCTTAGCTGTGACAGTTGGCTGGGTTACTATCTGTCAGTTCAATTCACCTTATAGCAAGGGTGGGACTCTACCGGTTCTGTCTGGTTCTGTAGAACCGGGAGCTCTGCAGAGCAGCAGACATAGAACCAGTTGTATGTCTGCTGATGTTTTGGCCCACCCACCCGCCTGGGTTCTTACCTGACCTTTATTTCCTGCTTTTTCAACTTCAGCTGCTGTGTGAGGCACAGCTGCAGTTGAAAAAGCAGGGAAAAAGTGCTTTTTCAAATGCTGTTTCTCTGCACTCAGCGCTGCTCAGCTGTCCAGGCAGCAAGCTGATGATGATTTACAGGCCGTGGGCAGCGTGCACATCGTAAATCACCAAACCTCGTAAATCATTGAACCGGTAGTTAACCCTGTCAGATCCCACCCCTGCCTTATCGGGATACTACTGTTGAGGGAAATAAGAGGAGGAAGGTGTGTTGGATCTGTTCACCACCTTGAGTTACTTATAAAGAAATAAAAGTGGTATTAAAAAAACAAATGAATAAACAAATAGTTGCTGAAGCCAGTGGATAAGATAAGGCATACTCTAAAGGATTTCCTCAAAGCAAGTAACTTGTCAATCACCTCACTCCTCCAATGGTACATAAACTGAAGCAAGTTGTCCTACCCTACAGAAAATGTTTCATAAATAGCTACTCCTCCCTGTGAGAAATAATAAGATGGTGAGAACGGTGATGACGGCATATGAAAAATAGCCTTGTTTTCCTCACCTCCCTGTATCTTGTCTGAAAACACCCTTGTTCCACATTCCTCACAACTGCAACCTTCTGGTCAATACAGAATTAATGAGCTTGAGCTGTTCATCATTTTACCTTTGGTGTGGAAGGTAGTGGAGGTGCCATCTCTAATCACTAATAAATCCGTCAGCTTTGAAGATTTTCCTGCTCACTTCTACTGAACTGTTAGTATATGTGACAGCCCATAGTTCTGTCACAATGAATTGTTCCCTGTGGAAAGGTGGCAGCTTGGGAAAGTGACAACTTAATGGAAGTTAAAACACTGTGATGGCAGTCTGAGGGAAGAAGGCCATTCAGAGCAGGTATCCCAGTATCTGAGCGTGTCTCTTTGGACCGCTAGATCCAGGTGAGATACTGCAGCTTTCTGGAACAGGGTGCTGTCGATGTGAAATATCACACAGTAAACACAACAGATTTGGTGTGTCTCATTTGGGGCTCTATGTTCTAAAGGAGAACAATCTTATTGAAATTCCAGACATACCTACTTGCCAGATAAAACAAAGGAACGATAGAGGGAATTAAGTATGTCCAGTGTAATGAAGAGAAAAGGACGAGGGGTAATATGATAGCATTTTCCAATACTTGAGGAACAAAAAGAGACTGGACAACCATTTGTCTGAAAAGATACAGGTTTATATCGATTAACAGAGTTGGAAAGGACCTTGTAGGTCATCTAGTACAACACCGCCCCACGCTCAAGCAGGAGACCCTACACATTTCTGACAGATGTCAGTCAAGTCTCTTCTTGGAAGCTTGTAGTGATGAAACTCCCACAACTTCTGAAGGCAAAGCTGTTCCATTAGTTGATTGCTCTCACTGCCAGAAAAATACTCCTTATTTCCAGTTGAATCTCTCCTTGTTCAGTTTCTAGCCATTGTTTCTTGCCTCCTGGTCTAGCAGGGGGTTGGACTAGAAGACCTCCAAGGTTTCTTCCAACTCTATTATTCTGTGTTCTACTTTGTCTATTCCTGTTACAAGAGAGGCCAAAGACTTGAGATTTATTTTTATGAATGAGTGTATGAGTACCTCTTAAGATCAGTGCAAGTCTTTTCTTTCTATAAAAACAATAGATGTAAACTGTTTTATCCATTTATCCACTGTATGAAAGCATTGGTTTGACTACATTAAGAAAAGGCATGTGGATAACCAGCAGAATACTTCCTAACACCCTTGTACCTGAAATAGTATTAAAATTGGTTGTTTATATCCAAAGATTGATTTTAAAATCTATAACTGAATACTGCGTCCAGTTTTGGTCACCACACTATAAAAAGGTGTTGAGACTCTAGAAAAAGTGCAGAGAAGGGCAACTGGTATGATTAGGGAATTGGAGGCTAAAATATACAATGAATGGTTGCAGGAACTGGGCATGGCTAGTCTAGTGAAGAGAAGGACCAGGGGAGACAGGAGAGCAGTCTTCCAACATTTTAAAGGGCTGCCAGAGAGAGGAGTGGGTCAAGATATTTTCCAAAGCACCCGAAGGCCAGACAAGGAACAATGGATGGAAACTGATCAAGGAGAGATTCAACCTAGAAATAAGGAGAAATTTTCTGACAGGGAGAACAATCAACCCGTAGAACAGAAGTTGCCTTCAGAAGTTGTGGGAACTTCATCACTGGAGGCTTTCAAGAAGAGACTGGACTGCCACTTGTGTAGGGTCTCCTGCTTTGATGGGGGCATGGACTAGAAAACCTCCAAGGTCCCTTCCAAAGTTAATAAATAGATTGAGAATTTTGCTCAAGTTTCTTCTGCAGTGGAGTTTTTTTTTCCCTTTTCAAGAAAAAACTCCTAAGATTAATTTCAAGATACTCTGAATATTATTACAATTATCATGATAAGGCATGCTTCTAAACCCTCCACCCCTTTTTTTTATCTTGCCCAATAATTTCTCTCTTCTTAAATATGTGCCCGTAATGAAAAACTCAATTTCCAAAATCATAATGCATCCCCACTGAGTTTTACAAAGTGCTTTATCACTGCTGCTTCTGCTTTTGACAACTGAAAACTATTAATCACCGAAAAGGCATGAATATTGATGTGCATGTGAATGTTGATCTTAATCTATTCATGTCAGCCATTAGGAATCTCCTTAAAAGTAGCTGATTTTGTGTGAATGAATGAAAGATGACCCTCAAATTAATTTTCAAAGAAAGAAGATCATAAACACGGAGAAAGGGTGTCGTGGCCTTGTACAGGAAGAAATATTTCTGCAGGCAACATATAACCAACCTGAGGAATAAGTCAGGTAGCTGCAAAAGGGGAAAAGAGAAGTTCAGGCAATCCTCGACTTGCAACCATATCATGAACTTTCTAAATTACAATGGCATGGAAAAAACTGGCAGGGCCACATGATCAAAATTGGGACACTTTTCAACTGGCATATTATTTATGACAGTTGCAGTGTCCTGGGGTTATGAGATCACTTTTTATGACTTTCTATAGAATTCTTTATTGGCCAACTTTGATTGAATAAACAAGAAATTTGTCTCCAGTGCATAAGCTCTCAGTGTACAAAAAAATACATTCATCATAAATCATAAGATACAACACTTAATGATAGTCATAGGATACTAAATAAGCAATCAGCTTAAATTATATTAAAAAGTAAAGGCAAAGGTTCCCCTTGCACATATGTGCCAGCCGTTTCCAGCTCTAGCGGGCGGTGCTCATCTCCGTTACAAAGCCAGAGAGCCAGCGCTGTCCGAAGACGTCTCCATGGTCATGTGGCCAGCAGGACTAAATGGCAAAGGCGCACAGAACGCTGTTATTTTCCCACCAAGGTGGTCCCTATTTTTCTAGTTACATTTTTTTATGTGCTTTTGAACTGCTGGATTGGCAGAAACTGGGACAAGTAATGAGAGCTCACTCCATTATGCGGCACTAGGGATTCAAACCGATGAACTGCCATCCTTTCAATTGACAAGCTCAGCATCTTAGCCACTGAGCCCCTGCATCCCTTATATAAATCGTACTAGGAAACTAAATAAAACAATATCAACCATAAAGATACAAGCAACAAAGTTATAGTCATAAGTAGAAAAGGAGATAGGTAATAGGAAGGATGAGAAGAATCATAGTAATGCAGACTTAGTAAATAGTTTCCCAGTGTTGTTTAGTAGAATGATCACATGCAGGAAAAAAAAAACAACTGTCCTTGTGTCTAGTTGTTGTGGTGTGCAGTGCCCTCTAAGGTCGTTCTGAGGGTAGAAGTTGAAACAATTTATGTCCAGGATGTGAGGGGCTAGTAGATATTGTCACAGCTCTGACAAGCAAAGTCAAACCAAGTAGCATAACCATGTTACTAACTTAGGAACTACAGTGATTCATTTAACAACTGTAGCAAGAAAGGTCCTAAAATGGAGCAAATCTCACTCAATATCTATCTTGCTTAGCAACGGAAATGCTGGGGCTCAATTGTGGTTGTAAATTGAGGACTACCTGAACTTTGAGGACATGCCTACAAATGACAGAAAGCCACAATTGGCATGCATGGTCCAGTGGTGGTATGCTACTGGTTCGGCCCGGTTCTTCCGAACCGGTAGTAAAAAAAAAAGTCTCTAATCAGCTGAGAGGAGGGGAAAAAAGCCTCCGACAATCAGCTGAGAGAATAAAAGATCAAAAAGCACATGGGAGGGTGGCTCTTAGCTTTTTGTTTCTTCATCCTCTCAGCGGATTGGCTTTTTAGGGCTGCATGTATTAGGGGCATGTTCATGTGTGCAATCACCCACTGAATTGGTAGCACTAAAGTAGGATCCCACTGCTGGCATGGTCTCTTATTTTTCATTAGGTCCTTGCGATACAGAGATCAGACTAGATAAGATTTTGCCATATCCAGATGTTCTACATCAAGTGAGTGGTTAGAAAAACCTGACTAATCTCTTTTTTTGGCCAAATTTGTCAAGAGAAAGGAGAAATTTGTGATGACACTCTTAAGAATAGGACCCACTTAATAATAGAAGGGCTGCTATTGAAAATATTTGCTGTAAGAAGGAATACCTATCTGACCATGATGGAGCCATCTACTTGTAAAAGCAGGTGCATAGGAATCATGGCAGGTAATCCTCAACTTATAACAGAAAAGGGGACTCGTGACCTGAAAGGGGTGTTGGTACTTACCTGATACACCCGTTCTCTTTGAGCTGTGAAGAGCATCCAGTAGTGGGGGGTGCTTCAGTCTCTGCATTCATAGGCTGAGCTTGAATTGAGGAATGCTCCTCCTCTTTCACATGACTCTTCCACAGCGTTCCCCAGTTTTGGCGAAGACGAGAGGAATAAATGTGCTCATCCTCACGACCTAAAAAGTTCATTGGCCGAAACAAGACTGTAACAATCAAACCTGCTGTATGCAATTGAATTCCTGTTTCGGCCAAGGAGAGAATGAAAAGCACTGCCTGTCTTGCACGAGGCTGAGCTAAAACTGGGGAATGCTGTGGAGGAGTCACATGGAGGAGGAGGAGCATTCCTCAATTCAAGCTCAGCCTATGAATGCAGAGACTGAAGCACCTCCCACTACTGGATGCTCTGAACAGCTCATAGGAGAATTCAAAGTTCTAATAGCAGATGTGCCTAATAAAGAACTCCCTCAACTCTATTGTTGTAGAGAAAAGGTACTTCTACTGAGTTTGACGTGATAGCAACAAAAGAAAGATAGATCTGAGGCAAATAGGCGTGAAAATTACAAATTGAAAGTTATCCCAAGTTCCCTCCCCCAAGAGCCCAGACTGGACATCCAATTCGAAGTGCTTATATTGTCATGTGGGGTACATCTTCAGGTGGATATTCCCTCATCTGGTATGCCAAGACAGTTGATCTTGGCTCAGCAGAGATAAGTCCATGTAGCTGCGCAGTAAGGAGGAAAGCATCCCCTCCTTTTTAGCTCAGAGAGAAACTGTCTTCACTTTCCAGCAAACTTTCCCTCCCAAATACCAAATTACCCTTCCCCCCCTCTATGACAGCTGACAAGAAGCAAGCAGAATGAGGTGTGAAGAAAATGTTTTGGAGGTTGACAGAGCCACCCTAGAGTCACATGGCTCTTTTTATTTTTTTTTTTGCAGGTTTTGCATCCAGCCCATTTGCAGTGCCCCCATGGTCGTGTGACTGCAATTTACTTTTTTTTTTTTTTTTTGCTGAAAACCGGCATTTACTTCTGGGTTCCAGCAAAAAAAAAAAAAAAGCAAAAAGTCAACATTTAACAAGCATGGTGTTCACTTAATGATTGCAATGTTTATTTTTATCATTGCTGCTGCAAAAAAAAGTCATAACAGAAGGTATGGTTACAAGGGTGACTTGCTTAACCACCAACATGGTTGACAATTGTAATTCTGGGATGAATTACTGTTGTAAGTCAAGGACTACCTATAATTAAAATGAAGGAGTGATGATCTCTTATTTGTGGGCTTCCTTGTTGAACAAATGTTTTCAGTGGCATATTTTATTTCTTCCTTTCTTTCCTTCTCCCTACCTCCCTCCCTTCCTAACAATAAACCAATACAACAAATTGCTTTCAGAAGTTGTAGGTGCTCTATCACTGGAGGCTTTTAAGAAGACACTGGAAGAGACTCCCTTCCTTCCTTCCTTCCTTCCTTCCTTCCTTCCTCCCTCCCTCCCTCCCTCCCTCCCTCTCTCCCATCTTTCGTTCTTTCTTTTCCTTGCTTTTTTAAGCTTTATTTTGTGTGTGTTTGTGTGCATTGTGTGTATTGAGCCTATTCCTAGTTAAACTGTGAGTTATCGACTTTATATCTCAGTTCCCACATTGCCCAAAGCGATGAGGTAATTTATCTGTCTTTGACTAGAGCATTTCATGAACCCTGTCCTTATAGTCTGTAACCCTTGGTTAATGGCTTGCTGCAAACTGTGAATTTAGCCAATTGTGGTTTATTCAACAAGCAATAATTAAAGAGTTGCTTAATGTGATTTGTGAACCCGACCAGTTTTATTTTAATAAGGTGTATCATTCTCCTGGATTATTGTGTCTTAATTTATTGTAACTGTCGGGGCTTCTCTGAGGTTTCTATTTCAGAAAGAAATTATGGAATAGAACTGTTCTTGAAAATAAATAAGCTACCTAGCTTTTGAGCTCAGACCAGCCATCAAGTCATAAAGGATCATATTCATTTAATCCCAAAGGAAGAATTTGTTCAGAATGAGAGAGAGATGGAAACATCCACTTCTTGGTTCAGTGTCCCAGAAGTTCAATTCAAATATTGTTTCTGGTGAAAATTTGACTACCGTGACTCTTCAAATCTTGATTACTTTTATTCTTTCCAGTAAGAACTTAAACTTAGATTTATCATGAAACCAACATTGACTGGCTTGTTAGTAACATGAAGGGAAGTTCAGCTCTGTTTCAGCTTCCAAAGTTCTCTATGGCGGTGGTTCTCAATCTGTCTTCACAGGGGGTCCAAAAAGGCTTGAATAAATAATTATGATGTAAAGATTGTGTCAGGCCTGCCTTTGTTCATAACTCAAGAAAGACAACCCCCATCTCCATTGAATTAGAGAAGAGATACTTCTACTAAGTTTGAAATGATAGCAGCAAAAGCAAGGCAAGATCTTATTCAAAATATGTGAGGCTACACATTGAAAGTAATCCCAAATCCCTCTGCCTCCAGGGTCTAGCACTGAGAGTCCAATCAATGTCCAGTATGATGTTATGGGAAAGCTCCTCTTCAGGTATTTCTCACATCTGGAATCTCAGGATGGTTGGCCTTGAGAGAGTATAAACAACTCCACTCAGCAGCACCATAATTTATGAGTACAACCTCCCTTCCAGTTCTCATGGGACTTACACACCAGCTCACTTCCCCATCCCAAATACCCATGCCCCCATCCCCATTTCTATGGCAGCCAATAGCAAGCTCACTGCAGAAACCCATGCTGGAGATCTGGCTGACACATTGAGTTAAGTCTTGAGAATCCATCGCATTGGACTGTGGCCACAAAATGTATTTAGGTTTTCCATGGTGAAGAAAAAAAATGAGAACCACTGCTCTATGGTTTTGAAAGCATTGTCTGGAAAAGGATAGAAGAGAATATGTTTAAAGTGACTATTGTGGATTGTTGTATAAGATGCTGGACAGCCAACCATGGAAAGATAAGAAGAAAGAAGATGTGTGTATCTTGCATAAACACAAGGAAATGGAGAAGGAAATTATATTTCCCAAAGGACAAACTGCAACAAATTCCTTGTGTGTATAGTCACACTTGAGCAAATAAAGAGTTCAATTCAACACAAATTGACAAGAGATAGAGAGAAGTACAAGATTTCCTTCCTTACTTTAGAGACAGGATGAAAACTGCTGGAAGATTGGGATTGTATTAAGGGCTGGGAATCAGTGATAACCCTATTCAACCAGAGTTTGTGTCAGGATCCAAAAACCAAGAAAGACACACAGAGTTGTTTCCAATCAGTTTTCCTTATTGTACCTCACTTACAGACAGAACTTGTCCAAACTAAAGGAACTACTTGCATAATTAAAGATATACTCTCAGAATTTCTTGGAAAGAGATATTTTGATCCTCTTCCACCCAAACCAAACTATCTAAATTTTGTTGTCTCTTGGTCCTCTGGAATTCAGCCTCTCCTTTCTGGGAATCCAAACTTCATTCAACCACAGTTTAAGAGTTTTTGGTACTGAAGGTGGGTCTATCTTGGTGCAATATGTTGCTGCATCAACTCTCCATTGCAGCTTGTCCATCTTTTCCATCTCTTGTTTTCTTTTTTTCTGACTTGGAGACCTCCACTCCTGACAGGTCAATTTTCTGCCCCTGGAAATGTGATGACTAGAGAAGATTCTTGAATTAAGGCCCAACTGCACCACCCTTGCCTGGCAGATTTATGACTGGAATAGCGCACAAACGTACTCCAGCCAGAAGAACCAGAACACCATGTCCCCAATATATGGCAAAATTCCTTTCGTGCCAATGCAGGCCAAGGCTGCATCAACAAGATCCCATGAAGTGATAGTAGCACTTTACACTGCACTAGTGAGACCACACTTGGAATTTTGCATACAGTTTTGGTCACCATAATACAAAAAAGATATTGAGACCATAGAAAGTGTGCAGAAAAGAGCAACAAAATGAAAAAGGGTTTGGAGGCTAAATTGTACGATGAACATTTGATGAAGCAAGATATGTCAAGCCTATTGAAAAGAATTAGAGATGACATGATAGCTGCCTTCCTGGACTTGAGGTATTGTCACAGAGAAGAAGAGGTCAACTTATTCTCTAAAACACCAGAAGGCAGGACAAGAAGTAATGGGTAGAAGTGTATAAAAGAGAGATTTGACCTAGAATTAAGGTGAAATTTTCTGACAGGGAGAACAATTAATCAGTGGGACAGTTTGCCTCCAGAAGTTTGCTTGTTCCATCACTGAAGGCTTTCAAAAAAGTATTGGAATTTGTCTGGAATAATATCAGTTCTCCTGCTATGGGAAGGTGGTTCGACTAGACCTTCAAAATCCCTTCCAACTGTGTTATACTGTATTCTGTGATATATCTCTTTGGAAAGAGAGACTATTGTTATGCTCTGAGGAAGACCTTGAAAAATTCATGTTCCAAGGCCCTTTCAGTATATTACCCAGTTTCTCATTGTAATTTCTCACAATCATGGTTTCATCCACTTAAAATGTTGAAGTAGGAGTAAATTGGCAGAAGTTGTATTGACAAGAGTAGAGAGTATGGTGTGGAGAGCTGGTCTCAGACCAAAAGCCACTTGAAGAGACTAGAAGCATTTGAAATGTGGATTTACAGATGACTGTTTTACGTATAAGATGGGTTGACAAAAGCAGAAATGAGGAGGGGATAAGCCGCTTGGGAAAGCCAAGGGAAATCATCCAAACCATCAAAAAGCAAAAGTTAGAATATTTTGTCATGCGACATCCAGAAAAATACAGCGTCCTTCACTTAATCCTCCAGGAAAAGATTGAAGGCAAACGAAGAAGAACATCATGGCTTCAAAATCTAAGGGACCAGTTTGGACAAAACTCAGCAGCACTTTTTTGTGCGGCTATTGATAAAAATAAGATCACCAACATGATCACCAACATCCAATGATGGATAGGGCAGAAGAAGAAGAAGTATTAACAAGATAGCAGTCCATTTGATGCCAGAACATTGGGTGCAAAGTCAACATGATTGGGTGTGAATACAGAATGATAACTGCCCACTAATGCAAAGCATCAATTATCCACAGTGTTTGGAAACCTAAGAGCTACTTCATCTCCTCTTCTTCCTTCTTCACACTTCATAGTAGCTTCACACTTCTAACATAATTTAGGAAACGCCTTGCAGACCTGACCTCAGTTTCATATTCCTTCCTTTTACAAAATGGCTTGTGAACCAGGTACAAAACGGGAATTTATTTTTCTTTTCTTTTTTATCGCTGCTGTGGATTGTTCAGAAATCAAAAGAAGAGGGCATCCCAGACCATGTCTCCTCTCAGCCTTTCTTGGTACCACAGGACCGAAAATAGTTGGTATAAAGAAAGTCACAGTTTGCTGAACAATTCAAGGACTTAATTACTGATGTTAAATCATCAAAGCATTTTAATACAATTTTTTTACAAGGAATTACATTTACACCGACACCTACATTTCTTAAGCAATTACTGGCTCATGGAATGCTTTTTAGGGATCAAGAGAACTCCGCGACTTGCTGAATATTCTTGTTGTTAATTGCACTTGAGAAGAAACTGAGGATTGGGGCAGTTTACAACGAACCTCAAACGAAGCTCTCTAAGGAAGAGGAGGGATGAGTGTCAAGCTACCCAGATTAACTGAGTGCTTCTTGAAGAATTCAATATTGTGTTCACATTCTTAATATCTACAGAGGACAGCTGATCATCATACATCCCCGTTAAGGTTGTCTCTTTCTAAAATTGCAAAAATTGACCTAGATGGATAGATCAATAGATAGATAGATTACTTATAGTATGTGCTGAGACCCTTCCTTCCTTCCTTCCTCCCTCCCTTCCTTCCTTCCCATCTCCCTTCTCCTTCCTTCTTTCCTTCCTTGCTTCCTTGTTTCCTTCCTTCCCATCTCCCTTCTCTTTCCTTCCTTCCTTCCTTCCTTCCTTCCTTCCTTCCTTCCTTCCTTCCTCACTTTCTTCCCTACCTCCCTTCTCTCTCCTTCTTCCCTCCCTCCCTCCCTCCCATTTCGTCTTCCCTATTTCCAGTTGTGGTCTCAAGGGTTTGGATATTCAGAATACATGTCCCCTTGATACTTCAATCAGTTCCCTTCTTCCATTAACCTCTGTGCATTTATGATTTTAGATGGGTTTAAAGATTTTTATTGTTTGACTAGAAGCTCAATGTGCCCCCTGCTTATTTAATAAATGATAATAACCTGAAAATGATCAAATAATAATAATAACCTGAAAATGACCAAACCTAATATAAATAAGATAGTATTTATGTTAGGTTTGGTCAATTTCAGGTTATTATTTGTTTTCTATTAATTATGCATGCATGTGTACGATGCAATCTTTTACAACATTCCTTCAAATACATTTAGCTGTGTTTGATTTGGTTTGGTTGTAAATATTGGCTTTACTAGGTTGATGGTTAAGTTGCAAACTAATTGTATTGGACAGAACTATTGGCTTTTCATTTTTAATCTGTCGCACAGCTTGCTAAAGGTAAAGGATACGTTAAAATTCTTAGCATTATTGTTATTTTCAACATTTTATATTGTCAAATATAGATAGAAGATGCAGCACAAACTGGATGATATGAACATAACAACATGGACATGGGTGTTTTTGATCAAGTGGGATCCATTCTGTGACCACCTTGGTCCACCTGTCATCAGTTCTTCTTGCTAAATGACCAGCTCATTTCCATTGGGATTCTTTTACTCTTTTGATGATATTGTGCAGGTTTTTTTTTGTTCTCTAATCCATGTGCTGATCTATTTATTATTAGGCTTTAGTTAAACAAAAGAAAGAACAGATGTAGTCTGCTTCTTAAGTCTTACGGATACAACTTAATCAAAGAACATACAGGGATGCGTCACAAAGGTTGTGATCCAGTCATGCTTGGGAAAGAGTATTTCAGACTTGCAATATTCTGTAAATAGGACAGGACAGGATAAGAAAGCAAAGTTGGAAGGGACCTTGGAAGTCTTCTAGTCCATCCCCTGCCTTGGCAGGAAACCCTACACCACTTCAGACAAATGGTTATGCAATCTCTTCTTTAAAACTTCCAGTGTTGGAGCATTCACAACTTCTGGAGGCAAGTTGTTCCACTGATTACTTGTTCTAACTGTCAGGAAATTTCTCCTTAGCTCTAAGTTGCTTCTCTCCTTGATTAGTTTCCATCCACTGCTTCTTGTTTTGCCCTCGGGTGTTTTGGAGAATAGCTTGGCTCCCTCTTCTCTGTGGCAGCCCTTGAGATAATGGAAGGCTGCTATCATGTCTCCCCTAGTCCCTTTTTTTCATTAAACTAGACTTACCCAGTTCCTGCAACCATTCTTCATATGTTTTAGCCTCCAGTCCCCTAATAATCTTTGCTGCTTGTCTCTGCACTCTTTCTAGAGTCTCGACATCTTCTGTTCACGGAATTCTATAATAAAATAGAGTTAGATCATCTGGGAATGCTTTCTATCTGAGCTACTTCGCAAGCCTAACATCAACCTTACAAGTCTAAAAGTATACTGCCACCCCACCCCACCCCCCGTTGCCTTTACAGTGACTAGGGAGGGTCCCTTCTGAGGTATTTTCCATTCTCCCATGCCTTTTGTGGGCTCAGCTGCCTCTTGTCGGATAACTCTCCTGACTATGGCTCTTCTCTTGTCTCCCAAGGTCACCCACACTTATCATTACTATTTTGCATATCATGCTATTTCAAAACCATTATTATTTTGAGAAGGAGATTATTTCAAGTCTCTCCTTTTAAGTACTCTTCTTTTTTAAAAATAAGACAGCGTGCCTTTTCTGGGTTCATCCTGTCCCCACCTTCTCTCTTTGCAGCCTTCTATTTCTACAGCTCCAATGGGCGTATGGTATATATTTATAAATCACAGGGTGTGGATGATGTGTTGGGGAGAAAAAGCAGCTTGCCAAATTTGGGCTTATTGGCAGAAGCAAGTCTATTCTATCCTTTTTCTTATTCTCAGGGCCTCTAATTAGTGCTGGATCCAAGATAGCTTTCACTTTAAAAAAAAGTATGTCTCCAGTACGCAAAATGGAGCGGAACAGATATGCCTCTAAGCTATAGGGAAGCATCTGTCAATCAGGAGACGATGGTTCCATGTAGATCCACCTCAAGGTATTTTATGCAAGGCATTGCAAAGATGGCTGCCGGCCTTTCAGCTCACCTCATTATGAAAATACAGGCGCACCCACTCAGTGCATTAAATTGGAGCACACAGTCAAGTGAAGAGTGAGTCAATTTATATGGAGAGCTACAGTGTGTGTGTATGTGTGTGTGAGTGGGTGAGTGTGTGTGTGTGTGTGTGTGTGTGTGTGAGAGAGAGAGAGAGAGAGAGAGATTACCGTCCTAAATGTTGTGTGCTGTTACCTCTATTTGCTGTGATGCAACATTATTCAAGCAATGTCATTCCTATCATTGTAATGTTTTGCAGCTTGCTCACGATAAAAGCATGCACGAGCAAAGGTTTTAAACACTGCATTTTTTTTTTCTGGATTCAGTTTTTGAAAGCACTTCAGAACGTGCAAGGATAAAGAAGTCGCCCCTTCTTCTGCAACTCTTTTAAAGCATCCGTGTCCTTTTCGGGGTTTGATGTGGTTGAGCCTGTTCAGCTCTTTGGTCTCTGGAAAAATCACATCTTGAAAGAATGGCAGAGAGCTTCCCTATTTGCATCCCTATAAACCAAGGGTCTTCAAACTTGGCAAGTTAAGACTTGTGGACTTCAACTCCCAGAATTCCTGAGCTAACATGACTGGAGGAGAAATTCTGGGAGTTGAAGTCCACAAGTCTTAAAAGCAAGTTTGAAGACCCCTGCTATAAACCTTAAACCTTAAAAAAAAATTGGTACAGATAATCCTTGACTTACAATGGTTCATTTAGTGACCATTCACAGTTACAGCAGAACTGAAAAAGAGTGACTTATGGCCTTTCCCCGCACACTTATGAATGTTACATCACCACGATCACATGTTCAAAATCCAGATGTTTGGCTTGGCTTGGAACCGTGACACTGACTCATACTTACCACAGTTGCAGTGGCCTAGAAGTCACATGATCTGACAAGCAAAGTCAGTGGAGAAGCCAGATTCACTTAACAACCAAGTTACTAATTTAACGTCTGCAGTGAGAGTGATTCCCTTAACACCTGTGGCAAGAAAGATAGTGAAATGGGGCAAAACTCACTTAACTGTTTTTCTTGTTTAGCATGAAAATGTTGGGCTCAATTATGGTCAGAAGTCAAGGATTACCTGTATGTATATATGTATGTATGCATGTATGTATGTATGTATGTATTATGTATGTGTCAACTCATAAAATATTTCTATGGTCTTTTTAGAGTTGCCAACAGAAAGGGAGGGGGGGCAGTGTGGCAGCTTGCAAACTGAAACTGCATTCCATAAATGTTTTCAAAGATAAGTAACTAGGAGACTGAAGTTCCTGCCACGCAAAATTATAACTGGAGAGCATGATTGATGACTCTTGGCTATGGATGTGTCCCATTGGAGAATATGAATTACGATACACCCAGGCGGTGGGGGGAAATCAGGCTCAAGGGTGACAATGAATGATGTGTCTCAGAGTCGGCTGTGCCCAGGCAATGCCGTACAGTTTAACTCCCAATAAATCCCTTTTAAGTTTTGGAACTTTGGCTAAAGACTCATGATTTAAATGGGAGTAACTGCTGGAATCCTGACGGCATGTATGCATGTACATTATGTATATATGTACAGTACATACGTGTAGCTTAGGGAAAAATCCACTGAACAAATGTTTCACTTACCAACAAAATTGTTGGGCTCACATTGTTTTTATTTTATTTTATTTTTTATTTGTTTGTCAAATATGTACAGGATAACAAGTGTAGGTTATGAACATAAACATGAACAAAGGGAATAAATGCAGATAAATGGGGACAGTAAGACAGGAATGGTAGGCACGCTGGTACACTTATGCATGCCCCCTTTAAGGACCTCTTAGGAATGGGGTGAGGTCCATAGTAGATAGTTTGAGGTTGAAGCCACGAGGGGTTGAAGCTGTAACAATGGAGTCGGATAGGGCATTCCAGGCATTGACCACTATGTTGCTGAAGTCGTATTTTCTTCAGTCAAGTTTTGGAGCAGTTTACCTTGAGTTTGTATCAATTATTTGCCCGTGTATTATTGTGGTTGAAGCTGAAGAAGTCATTGAGAGTATTATTGTGGTTATAAACTGAGGACTACTGTTATTGAGTTAGTCTACTTCCTAAAAACAAATAGGACAATGTACTTCTTTGATGTTACCCAGATTCCCTTGATCTGGCTGGAAACCACTTTCAGCAGCTCTGGTTCAAAGATCAACATGGAATGCATTGTGTTTGTGAAAGTGAAAGATCTAATCATTGTGGAGAACCCACGTTTTTTCCATCTTGTACTGACTATTTGCAACTTTTAACTATGTGTTCTAAAAGGATCTAATTTGTTGCTTATACGTAGACTCCATCCACATGTTTCACTAACTTATGATTTTCTTCATTATTCTTGATGGAATAAACTTCCATTTGAATTCATACTTGTGAAGCCATCAACCGCGGTTCATAAACCAGAAGAGTTGGCTTTATATCATACATTAAGCTTAAAAGTAAACAAACAATATTATAGCTTACCAAATCACTTCTTATGGCAGTGAATATTAAACAGTCAGCTACGTTTTATAAGTTTGACTTGGTATTTTTATTAGCCTCTGTCATGTCCTCTTCTTAGTTGTTCCTACTATGTATCTGTTGAATGAAGCCAATAGAGTAAATTGGAATCAGAAGAGAATAGAGCTGCTTCTGGAAGGACCCTTGGAGGTCTTCTGGTCCAACCCATCTTTTCAAGCAGAAGACCCTATACCATTTCAGATAAATGGTTGTCCAGTCTCTTTTTGAAAGCCTCCAGTGATGGTGCTCCCACAACTTCTGAAGGCAACTTCTGTTCCATTAGTTGATTGTTCTCACTGTCAGAACATTTCTCTTTAGTTGAAGGTTGCTCCTCTCCTTGATTAGTTTCCATTTATTTTATTTTATTTTTCTTGCCATCTGGTACTTTGGAAAATATGTGGACCCCCTCTTCTTTCTGGCAGACCCTCAAATATTGGAAGATGCTATCATTTCTGTCCTGGTCCTTCTCTTCACTATACTAGACATACCCAGTTCCTGCAACCGTTCATCGTATGTTTTAGCCTCTGGTCCCCTCATCATCCTGGTTGCTCTTCTATGCACTTTTTCTAGAGTCTCAACATCTTTTTTTATAGTGTGATGACCAAAATTGGATGCAGTAACTCTAAGTCAGTTATAGGTTTTAAAAGTAATCTTTGGATATAAGCAACCAATTTTAATACTGTTCTGGGTACAAAAGTCTAAGGAACTATTCTGCTGGTCCTTCTTTTCTTTAGACTAGACATAACCAATTCCTGAAAATGTTCTTCATATGTTTCATACCTTCCTTGAGGTTTATTTAACAATGGTTGACTTCACAAAGCAGGCTAACTATAAACCATGGTTTACTTGCTCCAAGCCCAAATAAGCCATATTATTGTTTAGTTACCCTGTAAACCCAAACTTTTTGAAAGTAAACTCTACTTATTGCACTGTGTTTTCAGGACCCTTTCCTGCATTTGCACAATGCAAGAACTAGTATGTTTTTGCATGATATTGTGTGTGTGTGTGTGTGTGTCAGAGAGCAGAACATGAACTCTCCTTCCGACTATTTTTGCTATTTCACTTTTTCTTTTTTAATCAAAGGCAAACTGCAGGAAGCATTTTTCGAAAAGGTCTTGCATTGATGTTAAAATATTTCAGCATTATTGCTATACATGCATTTTACATCTTAAGCGTGAGGTCCTCATTAATTTATTCAGCAAAATAGTGGAAGAATGGAAAGAATCTGCCCCAGTTTCCATTATTTCTCTAGCCTGGCAAGCAGATCATTTCCCTTCCCCCACAAGAAATGCAAAGGTTGCAGTTGTACCCTGCTGAAGATCACTTCATCCCATTCGAAATTTCTATTAGTGACCTTGACTCTTTTTTGTTTTAAATGCTACTAGGAGCTCTCTGAATATCTTCAGAGCATTTCATTCCATGTGCCATGGGCAGGTATGGTTTCTAGCAATGTATGTGTGATGTGGAAATGTGTGTCATAATTTATACAAAGTGGTGGTTGCAAGTAAAATAACATCATCAGAAGTGGTATTCAGCAGGTTCTGACAAGTTCTGGAGAACTGGGACCAGAAATTTTGAGTAGTTTGGAGAACCGGCAAATCCCACCTCTGACTGGCCCTGCCCCTCATCTATTCTCTGCCATTGAGTCCCAGCTGATTGGCTGGGTCTTCTTTGGTTGCCCTGCCCAGGAGAACAGCGCTGGAAAGCAGGTTAATGGGGGAATGGGGATTATGCAGTAACCTTCCCCTGCCACGTCCACCAAGCCACACTCTCCAAGCCACATCCACAGAACTGGTAATAAAAAATTTTGAATCACACCCCTCAACAGCATACTCGACAGATGAAGTTCTGATTTTCCAAAGGGGCTTTTTCAAGAGATAACTGGACTTCCTTGTTAACAATTGATAACAATTGATAAGTTAGTCACAGTGAATCTGGCTCTCCCATGGACTTTGCTTGTCAGAAGGTTGCAAAAGTGGATCACATGACCTCAGGATGCTGCAGCTGTCATAAATATGAACCTGGGATGACCCAGAGTATCTCAGAAATATAACAAAACCCAAAATGTTACTAAAAGCCCTTGAATGCCTTCAACTTGGCTTCACTGTTTAATTGTTCACAGTGAAGGAGTAAACTATTTTAAAAATAACATTTCAAAGGAAAGAAACACAGTTCAAAATCAAAGAACTGATAACGAAGCAAAAAACCAAAAACAAACCCCATCGAATAAAGTTCCCAGGACAGACCAGGATAGATAATTGCCAACTTCAGGAAGATAACCAGGTACAGTCCGTTGGAAGAACGCCAACTAAGATAAACCTTCTTTAGGAATAAAACACTAATTGGTCTCCAGCATCTGTTAGCACCCAGGTCCAAACTCTTATGCAAATCTCACACCTGCAACCCATGAAGAGGATCATGGCACTCTCCTCCTGAGTAGACCACATTTTACCCTGATCCTCTCCTCCCTACCTGCCCTAGGATGGATAGGGGATGGGCCTGGGTCCTCCTCTGACTGCTCAGCTAGCCTCTGCCCTTCCCCAGCCTCCTCCACAACCTCCACACTCCCACTCCCTGTCGGCTGTTCCTCCTCTTCCTCAGTCTCCACCAGGGCCATGACAGAACCAGATGCCAAGCATCTGAATGTAAATTCTATTACCAAGGGGTTGCTGATGTTGCAACAGTTGTGTGAAAAATGGTCATAAGACACTTTTCTCAGTTCAAGTCAAGGACTACCTGTATTTAAATTCAAAGCTTGTTGGAATTCTTTCTCTAAAACCTCATCCTCTATGTGCATTGCATTTTATGGAATATGTTTGCTTCTTAGCTACATCACACAAAAACATTTGTATATCAGCATAAGGGGGCTGGACTTAGGTCTCTTATGGGAGTGTAGAGACTCTAAACTGATGATGCATTTGACCTCTTCCTTGGGCTCTGCCTGGTCACAATGGTTCTGATTGTTCCTGTATCACCCAAAAGTTAAAAGTGAAGGTTCCCCTCGCACATACATGCTAATCATTTCCAGCACTAAGGGACAGTGCTCATCTTCATTACGTTACAAAGCCGAAGAGCCAACGCTGTCCAAAGATGTTTCTGTGATCATGTGGCCGGCATGATTAAATGCCGAAGGCGCACAGAACGCTGTTCCCTTCCCACCAAAGGGGTCCCTATTTTTCTACTTGCATTTTTTACATGCTTTCGAACTGCTAGGTTGGCAGAAGCTGGGACAAAGAATAGGAACTCACTCCATTATGCGGCGTTAGGGATTCGAACCGCTGACCTTTCTGATTGACAAGCTCAGTGTCTTAGCCACTGAGCCACCGTGTCCCATTTATATCAGCATGTACACTCCAGCAAAACGAGAAATGATCTTTTCTTCTTTGTAAATTGGCTAAAAGAGTTTGGAATCACCCCATCCAATCCCCAAAGACAGCAAATCTTTCATCCAAAAAATAATAATAATAGAAACTTAGGGGTGAGAGATGTACAGGATGCTTTTCCTAAATAATGACTTGGGAGTGGGAGGGGCAAAATCTTTTCCTGTAAATTACTGTTATTATTTATAGCCTTTTAGAAACTCTGCCTTTCTGATTTGCAATTGATCTCTTGGAGTGTAAGCAGCTTAGCAATAAAATGCTTCCCAGCTCCCCAGCCAAGCACTGGAGCGATTGGAAGTCATGAGGCTGTAAGTAGCTATTGTAACCCATCTTGCACATATGGCACAATGTACTTTTTTTCTCAATCATTCCAGTAGAAAATAAAGTGTCTTTGGCCCTTTTCAGAAGATGTTAGGTGCCTCAGATTTAACACAGGCTAATTGTTCCTCACCCTGATTTGAAGATACCTCCTGAAATCACGCAGAAAAACCTTTCTAAATCTGTGACAGCTCCTCAAGTATTGGAAGATTGCTATCATATCACGGCCAGAGGTGGGATTCAAATTTTTAAACAACCAGTTATGTGGTCATGGCTTAGTTGGTGGGTGTGGCTTGGTGGTCATGTGACTGAGTGGGTGTGGCTTGGTGGTCATGATATTGGCTGGGCGTGGCCAACTCAACATCACTCACATCGAGGCACGCATCTCCTCGCCTGGCCTTTCATGACTGTGGGGATGCTGCAACAGTTGTAAGTGTGAAAAATGGTCATGTCACTTTTTTCAGTGCCATTGTAACTTTGAATGGTCACTCCACATAAGCAAAGTACCAGCAAAGGAGGGGAAAAAAACTCCAGAGAGGTTCCAGAGACAGGAAGTCTAGTCCTGCCAAGAATGTAATAAGGGTTAACGGAGAGGCAGTTTCTGTAAGCAACACCAGAATGTTTCCTTCCCGCTTTCCTTACAGGATTAGGCCAGTAATTTCTTCTAACAACCAATTCTCTAAACTGCTTAGAATGTTAACAACCAGTTCTAGTGAATAGGTGCCAACTGGTAGAATCCCACCCCTGGTGCAATGTACTTTTTTTTTTTTCTCAATCATTCCAGTAGAAAATAAAGAGTTTTTGGCTCTTTTCAGAAGATGTTACATGCCTCAGATTTAAAACAGGCTAATTGTTTCTCACCCTGATTTGAAGATGCCTCCTGAAATCGCGCAGAAAAACCTTTCTAAATTCAGATGTTATTTTTTAATGACTGGTTAGTATTGATATAGCTTAGATTTAACTTTTTTTCGAGCGAAGTTATTGTTTTTCTTGCTCTGCTCTGAATTCTCCCTTTCTTCTTCAACCCAAGATGGGTGCAACCCAAAGAAATTAAGCTAAGGATCAGAATCTGAGGTATACATTTTGTTATGAATGCCTTAAAAGGCCTTTTTAGTGATGACTGCAAGGATAAAGATGCATCTTTGCACATACAAAGATACCCATATTGAATTATACATCTGGGGGAAGCATCAGAAGCAATTATACATTAAAAATGAACCTAGATTTCAGGATCGGACTGATTTAAAAAAATGGACATAGATAGGGATAAATTATTTCTGTATTGTTGGCAAGGCAGCTTGAAGGACACAAACATAAAGTATCTGAGGTTAAGAAGTTATTCAACAGTGTCCTACACATCCATGTTTGTGAAACAGAGGTGGGGAGAAAAAGAGCACCAAAAAGAGCAATTTGTTGTCAACACTCTGTGTATGTGTGTGTGTGTGTCTTCAAATCAATGGTGACTTCAAGCAAATACTTGGAGAAATCCTTGCAATCCTTCCTGGAGTGGAGAAAGACAGAACACCCAGTTGGCTTTACATCCAGGGCAGGATTAGAATTCGTGATTTTCCTAATTGGATCCCCGCAAATGGTGTCCAGAGACACCAATGTGCTTGTCTTCTGATTTTTAGTCTATTGTATCAAACTGGCTCTCTTTGTTTGGCACCTTTTTTAAAAAATGGGGTTTTTTTTGAAAAAAATGTAAGTAATCAAAATGTTATCCGTGGGGTGGGAAGTTTGCCTTACTGGTATCTCCTTATACCACTTACTTACAGCATAATCATTTAAAATAAAATTGTCCTAGCGATCAAAACCTATTGCAGTCCTAAATTGCATGAACAGAGGGACAGTTTCAAGATCACGTGAACTAACAATACCACTTAATAGTGCGCTAGTGAGGCCACACTTGGAATACTGTGTTCAATTCTGGTCAACACAATAGGAAAAAAAAAAGATGTTCAGTCTTTGGAAAGGGTGCAGAAAAGAGCAACAATGATGATAAGGAGGTTAAATCATATGATGAACAATTGAGGGAACTAGATAGTTGAGGGAACTAGCCTATTGAAGTGACAGGATTTGGGAGAGCATGATAGCAATAGTACTTAGACTTCGATACCACTTCACAGTGCTTTACAGCTCTCTCTAAACCAAGGGTCCCCAACCACCAGGCCCCGGACCGGTACTGGTCCATGGATCATTTTCTACTGGGCTGCCGGCTTGCTGGGCACCACCATCTTGTTTCGATGAGAAAGTGCTTCCGGGTGAGCTTTTCCAGTTGGAAAGCGGCGTTTGGGTCCTGAAGGCATCCTTGCACCTTAGTTTCCTCAAAGGGGGGGGCAGCTTCGAACGAAGAGCCGTCCCGATGGCGGAAGAGATTAAGAAAGCACAAAAAAGCACAAAAAAGGTACAAAGGAGGAGTTGAAGGTGGCAGGGAGAAGTGGGGGGAGACTGGCTGGCCAGTCGCTCAGCTCGCCTTGCCTTGTCATGCGTGCTGATGCTGGTACTGGGCCGTGGATCATTTTGTGATGCCGGTACCGGGCCGTGGCACAAAAAAGTTTGGGGGCCACTGCTCTAAACAATTTACAGAGCCAGCCTATTGCCCCCAACAATACGGATCCTCATTTTACCGACTTCGGAAGGATGCAAGGTGGAGTCAACCTTGAACTGGTCAGGAATGAATTCTCAGCAATGGGTAGAGTCAGCCTGCAATATTCTAATTATGGGAAGAAAGGAAGGAAGGAAGGAAGGAAGGAAGGAAGGAAGGAAGGAAGGAAGGAAGGAAGGAAGGAAGGAAGGAAGGAAGGAAGGAAGGAAGGAGAAAAGGGAGGGAGAGAAAGGAATGGAAGGAAAGAAGCAATAGTACTTAGATTTATATACCACTTCACAGTGTTTTACAGAGGTTTAGAGTCAGCCTCTTGCCCCCAACAGTCTGGGTCCTCATTTTACCCATTTTGGATGGACGGAAGGCTGAGTCAATCTTGAGCCTGGTGAGATTCAAACTGCTAAATTGCAGGCAACCGGAAGTCAGCAGAAGGAGCCTGCACTACTGCACTTTGACCATTGCACCATTTCAGCTCATGTCAACTGTCTTCTAGTACTCAAGAGGCTGTCACAGAGAAGCAGCGGGTGGGGTGGATCAACCTATTCTCCAAAGCACTAGAGGGCAGGACAAGAAGTAACAGGTGGAAGATCATTAAAGAGAGATCCAGCCTAGAATTAAGAAAACACTTCCTGCCTGTGAGAACAATTAATGAGAAATGTACATCTTTAGAAGCCGTAGGAATTCAGTATTCCTGGAAAGGCTGTCTCATTCTGTGTATTTATCTTTTTTTCCCCCTCTCCGTGGCTTCCCAGCCTTTCCTTTCTCCCCCTGTAAGTGCCACCGTAATATGCAAATAAAAGAGATAAATATCTACTCTTTTGAAAACAGTGCAATTTTAATTCTCAGCTACAGGCAAATTCTCTCTGGGGAGGAGGTTTTGTTAACACATTTCAAGTTAGCTTTACAATCTAAGCTGGTTATACTTTTGTACATTTATTGGAGGAAAATGGGGAAAAAGCAGAATGGGAACTCCTTACATATTTGCAATAGGTTTATATATATACATACATATACATATACATATACATATACATATACATATACATATACATATACATATACATATACATATACATATACATACATACATACATACATATATATATATATATATATATATATATATATATATATATATATATATATACCATTCTGACACAGCAATAGGCTGCCCCAAATTTAAATCTGAAACCACTGTAAAAGTCTGACTCACAAACACCATACAGAAGCCTGATGATGGCAGATGAGATTCTGCTGAAACGTTGCTAAAACTTTAAAAGCACCACGTGGGAAAATACCCGAACAAAGCTGAATGCCAGACATGTAAGTACCCGCGAAAACTTAAGAAAACATATATACATATACATATACATATACATATACATATACATATACATATACATATACATATACATATACATATACATATACATACATACATACATACATACATACATACATACATACATATATATATATTTACCTGACTTAAAATCACACCATGCTTCTAGAGTGGATGGATTTGGGGCGGGTAGTGGGATGTTTCCTATTTGTTTCAGTCCTTACATGTCTATTATTTTTTTTAAAGGGGGGAAATATGTATCGTGCAGCATATGCATGGCTTATGCAGCCCATCTGCCTTGACAAATTTTCACTCAAAGCAACTGAATTTTCATTTTTTCATAATGAAGAAGACTGAAGTTTGATTTAAAAATTCATGGGCTATTCCTCTAACACTTCATGCATGTATGAAATTTTTCCTTCCCCTTCTTCCTTCCTTCCTTCCTTCCTTCCTTCCTTCCTTCCTTCCTTCCTTCCTTCCTTCCTTCCTTCCTTCCTTCCTTCCTTCCTTCCTTCCTTCCCTCTCTCCCTCCCACCCATCCAGTCATTCTATCATTTCCTTCCTTCCTTCCCTCCCTCCCTCCCTTCTTTCCTTCCTTCCCTCTCTCCCTCCTGCCCTATCATTCTGCCATTTCTTTCCTCCCTCCCTCTCTGTCATTCTGTCATTTCCTTCCTTCCTTCCTTCCTTCCTTCCTTCCTTCCTTCCTTCCTTCCTTCCTTCCCTCCCTCCCTCCCTCCCTCCCTCCCTCCCTCCCTCTTTTTTCTTCTCTCCTTCCACCCTTCCCTTTCTGTTCAATTCCTTCCCTGTCCTTTTTGGAACTTCCTGGATTCTTTCACAGTGACTTATAAAATATTCAAGCAGGATTGATGAGCAAATGAAAACATGCTCTAACTTTCTGTTAAGGGCCATGACAAGTATTGATAAATACCACAAGTAGTCAGGCAAGTGTAAATAATAATCCAGAGCAGTAACCTGACACCCTCTGTTTGGGGGGAGCTTTCTGTTACAGAGATGGATGGAATCTGCTTGGTTTTATTCATTCAAGTGCTGTTTTTAATATTAGGCAGAAAGGGGTAAAGATCTGTACCTCCTCAGTTGAAACACTTGATACCCTCAATTGCGTTTGTTAGCTTTGTGTACTGCTGCTCTCACAAATCCTTGCTAGTGGCCACCCAGGCAGGGGGCACTGGGACATTGTGGAAAACACCTGGAGACCACCATTTCATCAGATCCATGCTAAGCCCAATTCTGGATGAATCAAAGAAATTCTTAAGAGTTTTTACTTCTCCTGCGTGGAGAGGAAGGAACTTGGTGTCAACTCTGAAGCAAACCTGGCTTAATCCTTCTTTTGCTGCCACATAGTTGCCACAAACCCTGAGAGGGGGAAGGGGTGGGGGAAGTAGATAGCCCCGCTAACAGTCGAAACAAAAAGTTTTCCTGTGGGAATCAAGGTCATCTCAACAGGTGGTTGCTGAAGGAGTAGAGGAGTGACTAAGCAGCCTGCCAGCTACTTTCATTGGGCAATGTGATTGGTGACATCTGAGAGGGGGATTTTTTTTACTCTTTTAATTAGGTGAAAACCATGGGAACTTTTAGAACCGAACAACAGAACTGGAAGGGACATGATAGCAGTTTTCCAGTATTTGAAGGATTGCCACAAAGAAGTGAGGGTCAAATTATTCTCCAAAGCACTTGAGGGCAGGACAAGAAACAATGGTTGGAATTTAATCAAGGAGAGAAACAACCTGGAATTAAGGTGAAATTTCCTAACAGGAAATGAGAACAACTAACCAGTGGAACAGCTTGCCTCCAGAAATCATGGATGTTACATCACTGGGTGGTTTTAAGAAGAAACGGTTTTTAAGAAGTGACGGTCACTTATTTGAAATGGTATAGGTTCTCCTGCTTGAGCAGTGGGTTGGACTAGAAGATCTCCAAGATCCCTTCCAGCTCATTCATTCTATTTTATTCTACTGTAACCCCCTGTTCAAACAGGAGGCCATCTACTATTCCAGGGAACTGACTGTCCAGTCTCTTCTTAAAATGGAGCACCCACAACTTCTAAAGAGAAGCTGTTCCACTGAGTAATTGTTCTCAGTTAAGAAGTTTCTCCTTAATTCTAGATTGCTTCTCCCTTGATTAATTTCCATTCATTGTTTCTAGCCTTGCCTTCTGGTGCTTTGGGAAATAAGTTGACCCCATCTTCTTTTTTAGGTTTGCTCAAATCTGGCAGAATTATTCTTTTCCCCCTTACAAAACTTCAGTGGGATATTTCTCGATGGTTCCAAGCCTTAAAGTAACCTTAAAACTCAGAAGAAAAACTCAAAACCAGCCCCTAATCCTTTTATGCTAAAACTTACGACTTCCAAACTTATGCTGAAATCATTTGGAAGGAGGCAGTACCTGAATCAATGAAGAAATAAATAGCAACTAATTAAAAGTTAATTTAGAATGTAGGAGTAGGTAGATAGCTGGGTTTTTGTTTTTTTTTTAAATCCCAACAGGGTTAAAACTGCCTTTCTGTAAAATTTGTACAGAGAAGAATGTGTATCGTAATAGCCACCTAAGATGCATTATGAATAATGAATTAAATAAAAATCTATAAAACAGCCTTATGACATCAACAGGGCATTAAAAAAAAAAACCTGCTGAGCATTTAGATGGAATGGAACATAGCACTCTTATTGAAGAGTGCACTCTATGTGTGTGCAAAATACAGATCTGCTTTCTACTATCATGTCACCCCAATCGTGTAATTTAATTTATTGCAGGTACAGATCTTTGACAGTTTGTTTCATGTGGCTGTGACATGCCGAAATGGCTAGAGTTTTGATCAGGCCATCATGTCTACCATGTTTTATATTTTTAGGCACATTCTACAGATACCTTTGGTGGGTGGACTCTAAATATTTCAAGCCATAAAATGAAGCAAAAGAGCCTTCTATTTCCAACAGTGTAGTCCTTTTACTCCAGGTGACAAATTGTGAGGGGAGGGGGGGAGGTTTACATTTTCTCAATTTCAGTGATCCTATTGTCCAATATAGAACAAACAGAACAGAACAGAATAGAACAGAATAGAATTCTTTATTGGCCAAGTGTGATTGGACACACAAGGAATTTGTCTTGGTGCAAATGTTCTCAGTGTACATAAAAGAAAAGATACATTCGTCAAGAGTCAAGAATCATAAGATACAACACTTAATAATACTCATAGAGTACAATAAGCAATCAAATCATACTAGGAAACAGTCAATATAAATCATAAGGATATAAGCAATAAGGTTACAGCCATACAGTCACAAGTGGGAGGGTATGCGTGATAAGGAGTGATGAGAAGATTAATAGTAATAGTAGTGCAAAGTTTGTAAATAGTTGGACAGTGTTGAGGGAATTAGTTGTTTAGTAGAGTGATGGTGTTCAGGAAAAAACTGTCCTTGTGTCTAGTTGTTCTGGTGTGCAGTGCTCTATGCCATCATTTTGAGGGTAGGAGTTGAAACAGTTTATGTCTGGGATGTGAGGGGTCTGTAAATATTTTCACAGCTCTCTTTTTGCCTTGTGCAGTATACAGGTTCTCAATGGGAGGCAGGTTGGTAGTAATTGTTTATTCTGCAAAATTTTCTTAAAATATGTCGGTTTTAAGATCAAAAATCAACAAACATGATGTTCTCTGAACATGGACCTCTTAAAGGAAGAAATTAATTCCTCCCAGTGTAGAAAATCACAGAAATAAGCTTGGAGGAATGTGATTTTTCATAATAAGTTTACTACATTTTGCACATAAAAACCAAAATAAACAAGCAATCAAAAAGAAAGATAGAGATAAAAAAGAGAAGAAAAGGAAATAGATGTGCAGAAAAGTAAAATGAAAGGAAAACAAAAATATATACAAAGAATAACTTCCTACTTCTTCCCAAGATACAGCATAAGAAACACTGAATATTCAACTGTTAGCTTAATGCTATAATATAGTATTATGTGGATTTGATGATTATTAAAATTTTCTATATAAATACATATATACTCCTTAATTCCCTTTGGTGTAAGAGAGAGGGATAGATTACTCAAGGTTTCACTCAGTTTCTCTTATCAATATCCTTTATGTGTCTTGTCATTTTTCACTAAAACGTATGTAAGGTAGCAAGATTGGTTGGGATACTAAGAAATCTTATGAGAAGAGATTGAGAATAATGGGTAAGCTCTTTCCAAAAAGTTGAAAAGATATCCCTCACAAGAAGGACATGGTACTTTTTCTTACTCCAGTGGACAAAACAGAATAATCTATGTTCATAATTTGCAGCAGTTTTTTCCAACTTTGTCAACTTTATGATGGGTGAACTTCAATTTGCACAATTCCTCAGCCAAACATTGTTCCTTCCTCCTCCTCCTCCTCCTCCTCCTCCTCCTCCTCCTCCTCCTCCTCCCCCTTACCTTCCTTCTCTCTCCTTCCTGTGCCCCTTCTCCTCCTCCTCCTCCTTCTCTCCCCTTCCTCCCCTCTCCCTCCTTCCCCTTCCTCTTCTCCTCCCCCTTCTCCTCTTCCTCCTCCTCCTCCTTTCTCCTGAGCAGTGATATGAAGATTTTTTTCCCCGACTATCCTCACTTCTCGAACAAATTCTTCTTTAAAATACAGTTTGAAATGATACAAATGAAAGGGCTAACTTTGTGATGAATTGGAGATCCAGAAACAAATCTTCCTTGTTTTCATTTTTGTAATGAAATGCAGCTGCAAGGGACCTGTCAGATAGGCTGAAATGTAGCCCTTGGACACCTGGTTCTTTTATGCCATTTTCCTGCTTAGAATTAACTCCTTTCCTGAATGGCATTATTTATTTGTTTGTTTGTTTTTGTACAGATAAGTAGTGGAAGGTGAAAGGGATTTTGATGGGGAATAGATGACACGAGTATGGAACGGTCTTGCTTTAAACAGGTTAATCTACTCTGGAAAGGGAGATCATCAGGTAAAGCAAAGCAGGAAGTGAACATCCTAGGAAGAAAATCCCGCCTACACCCCATAGTAGTCTGTTTTTTTAAACTTATTTAATCTCTGCTTATTTAATATTTTAATGTTTTGTACCCTTGTTTGATATTTGTAAGCCATCCAGAGTTGTTTGACAATAAGATTGGTGGTATATACATTTGAAATGAAAGAGAAGAAATGCAGGAAAGAAGGAAGGCAGGAGGGAGAGGGGGGAGGGGGGAGAGAGGGAAGGAAAGAAGAAAGGGAGAAAAGAAGGGAGAAAAACAGAGAGGGAAAGAAAAGAGAGAGATAGAAAAAACAAAAGAAAGAAAGAAAGAAAGAAAGAAAGAAAGAAAGAAAGAAAGAAAGAAAGAAAGAAAGAAAGAAAGAAAGAAAGAAAACAAAAGAAAGAAAGAAAGAAAGAAAGAAAGAAAGAAAGAAAGAAAGAAAGAAAGAAAGAAAGAAAGTTTGTTCCATATTTGGGACCCTTTAAATGGTTTGGAAAACTTTTCTGATTCCCTTATCTATACAACATACTTCACAAATCAAGCCGAACCATGATACATTTTGAGTATAAATGATTGGATGTACTAAAAGGAACATAAGAGTTCAACGTCTCATCAAGAGCAGTGTGCTTTTTTCCTTAACTTAAAAATATATCAATATAAAATACCTGGACCTTACAATCTACCCTTAACACAACTTGTCAACATGGTTGTCCTGAACCCCTTGGGGAAGATCTCTATTTTACAGCCTAATCAGGTTTGTGTGCTCTTTCCTGTTTGAGTTCTTGGGTGTAATGGAGGAAGCTACTCAGTGTTGACCCAACAAAGCCAGGGCATACCAAGAACTCAAAAGCAGGCAAGGGCACTCAGGGACTCAGCTGAGGGACTGACTCAGCCATAGGGACTCAGCTGAGAACCATCCTTAACTGTGAGCCCTGGATGGTTTACTCAGATATTAAATCCAAATCAGATACTATGTTCTATGACTTTGTGTGGGATGAGCTTATCTAATGAGCTGTGGATGTTTTGCAGGCTCTGGACAAGGTCCACAAATGCCCAACCTATTGAACCACAATGGGGATGTGTGATGTTCACCCAACCTATTGTATGAGTTTTAAAATACAAATGGCATCTGCTCACTTGCCACTTCCTTTTTTCTCAGTTCCCTGGTTTTCCAATCTGTGCTGAGCCAATTTTATGTGTCAAGACACATCCTGGCAAGGGCCATGGAGCAGAATTTTGACATGATAGATAGTGTCAAATGATTGTCTTTGATGCTTTACTACCTCAAACATGGCACATTGACAAGGCATGCCAGGTTCACTTCCAAGGGATCCCAGAGATGCCATATGTCAATGAGGAAGATGGATTGCAATGGGCTGGTTAGCAAGGATTTTATTAATGATAAAACATCTGCCCTGTAGTTGTAAGAATCCCATGAGAAGATGGCCTAAGCTTGTGGCCCAAACTAATTCTATCCCAGAATAATTTTCTGCACAGGCAACTCATCTCTTTCTTCCTCTTTTTCCCCCTGTGTTTATTTGTGCTGATAGATTTAACTTGCTTTGTATTTTGCAACCTATAGCCACCCTTGCAGGGGTGATTAAAATGATATGAAAGGTATAAAATTTGAAGGGTCTGAGTCCTCACATCCCCAAAATTAATAATCTATAGTAATGACAGTTTAAGTTGATAGTATTGAGTTTGCTGCAATTACCATTTGGTTTTCAAAGCCAGCAAATCCAGTGTTTAATAATTGAACAACTTAAGCATAAAGACCAAACCTTATATGCAAGTTACAGGAAGAGGTGTTTTAGGTCAAGCTTCACTTGGAGACAGAAGTGTTACAGCTTTGTCAATTGCTTTGTGGAGATAAGCAACACATTAGTACATGGCAAAATTCCACATGTATGATTAGGTGGAAAAAAGGAAAATAGATGGATGGATAGTTTTGGAGATAAATATAAACAGCAATAGCACTTAGACTTATATACCACTTTACAGTGCTTTTGCAGCCGTCTCTAAGCAGTTTACAGAGTCAGCCTATTGCCTCCAACAATCTGGGTCCTCATTTTACCGACCTTGGAATGATGAAAGGCTGAGTCAACCTTGAGCGGGTGAGATGTAAACTGCCAAATTGCAGGCAGCCAGCAGTCAGCAGAGGTAGCCTGCAGTACTGCACTCTAACCACTGCGCCACCCCGACTCAGTAGCATTCCTACAAATAATAATAAGGCAGACTTTAAAGCAGTGTTTCTCAGCCTTTGGCAATTTTAAGATATGGACTTCAACTTCCAGAATCCCCCTGCTGGCTGAGGAATTCTGGGAGTTAAAGTCCTCACATCTTCAAGCTGCCAAGCTTGAAAAACACTAGCTTAAATAATTGGTTCAGCAATAAACCCTGGTGAAAAGGCTGGTGAAGAATGGATATATTCTTCACAGAATTCAATATTACCATTATTATTCTCATCTTCCCTATTACCTATCTCCTTATCTTCTTATGACTATAACTTTGTTGCTTGTATCTTACGATTTATATTGTTTACTTAGTATCCTTGTATGATTTATGTTGATTTCTTAATTAGTATCCTATGACTATCACTAAGTGTTGTATCTAATGTTTTATGATGAATATATTTTTGCAATGATGATGATAGTGATCTATCACTATAGTTGTATATACAGTGAGAGCTTATGCACCGGAGACAAATTCCTTGTCTGTCTAATCACACTTGGTCAATAAAGAGTTATAATTCTAATTCTATTTCTGATGGGTTTCGTCAAGTCCATATAAGTGAAGAACAGTACATGAATCCCCTAAGCAGCTTGTTTTAGAGTTCATAGAGTTTGCAGCAGAAATTAATACCTGTGCACACCTATGAACCAATGCATACATATATTCCTTGTTCTGCCTATCCTTCAATCCTTAGTCTTCTTGCTCCACTAATTTTGATAGAGTGTTCCAAGCCACAGAAGAAACGGGATGAAGCATTTCTGCTAGACATTGACATGTTTCAAAAAGATTCAGGATAATGTGATATCTTAATGCAATTTCCTATGGGATGGATAAAATTAATCCAGCCATGGTGCTTAATGCCCTTCCTAAAGTCGTGATAGAGGAATCCTGGAGTATTTTGTAGATGGCCATCAAAGCTAACATCATTGACAATGGGCATCTTTCTTTATCAAAAAATGCTGACCACTCAACCCATGGCAGCAGAGCCAACACAAACTATGAAAAAAATAGTACTGCCACACATCAAAAAATGTCTCAGAAACAATTGATAGACTTTTTACTTTGGAAAAAGTTCAAAGAAGAGCAAGATGATTAAAGGCCTAGAGACAAAAAAAATATGAAGAAGGGTTGGAAGATTTGGATTTGGCTATTTTAGGGAAAAGAAGGACTAGGGAGGACATGATAGCAGTGCTCCTGTATTTGAGAGGTTGCCACAAAGAGGAGAGGGTCAATTTATTACCCAAAGCACCAGAGGGCAGGACAAGAAACAATGGATGTTAATTAATCAAGGAGAGAAACAACCTGGAATTAATGAGAAACTTCCTAAAAGTGAGGACAATTAATCAATGGAACAGAAGTTGCCTTCAGAACTTGTGGGTGCTCCACATCACTGGAGGTTTCTAAGAAGATACTGGACAGCCACTTGTCTGGAATGCTATAGGATCTCCTGCTTGAGCAGGGGGCTGGACTATATGACCTCCAAAGCCCCTTCCAGCTCTATTCTGATTTTAACTATAACCACCATAGCACACTAACCAACTAAAGCCATACAAAATATCTTAAATAAACCAAAAGATCCAGCAGCCTTATAAGAAAAGAAAAGAAAAGAAAAGAAAAGAAAAGAAAAGAAAAGAAAAGAAAAGAAAAGAAAAGAAAAGAAAAGAAAAGAAAAGAACCCTCATATACAACATTCAGTGTTAAGGACTGAACTGTTCTAGCCACTGTGTAAAATGAGACAGAGAGAAGACAAGCAGAGTTGCATCCAAGAACACTAGCTAGCAGTCAGAAGACATGATTAAAAACTCCTTAATTGTTCAAACTTAACCGTAGTTTCTTTTGGGAAACTGTTATTATCCAAGACCAAGCTAAGTCCTGAAAATGCTAGAGAATTCCTGGAAGCTTGGCACTCAGACAAATCAGCCATCAACAGGCACATAGGGATAAATAACATCTACACACCATTCAAAAAAGACAACCAAAAAGCCAAAAAGGAAATAAAAATACCAAAACAGCTCCTTGCTAGATAGCAATCAACACCCAGCTCTGCAGAGATTAATTTCAAGATTAATAGTAGACCAGCAATCAAGCAGTAAAAAATACCCCAATCAAGAAACTACCAACTTGGACAAATGATCAAACTGTAAATAACAGCCTAATCAAGGTACCACCAAGAACATTCCCACCAACACTGGCTGGGCAAGCCACTTGTATATAAACAGAGAAGAAACTCCACTCCCTTCTGATGTTACCTTGTTGAGTAATGAAACAGCAGCAAGAAAAAAAATGGAGCTCAGAGAGCACAACAGAACCAACAGTTCAACCATGAGCTATAAATATTCTCTTCTGTTGGTACATTTTTTCTTCTTCTGTGGTGGTTCCCCTTTCTTCTTTCCTCTCCTGGGCTTCCCAATAATACCATAACTCTCTTCAAATAGACCAGTCTCAGATACTCCATCTGTTGAAGGTTCATATTTTATAGCCTAAGGCATAGTTCTTAAGGAAAGATCTTTCTAGTCTACATATCACAAATACAGACATATAATACAGATCTGCTCTAGTCTGAGGTGTCAAGTCAACATAATGCTTAAAGGAATGCAGGGTTTGTTCAAAGGGAAGCATATACCGGATATGAAATATTCGCAGGACAAGGTTCCTTGGTCCCTGAAAACCCACTAAACTACAAAACATTTGAATATATTGCTAATGTTGTAACTATCTTCTCTTCCTTTACTGAGCTGAATATAATTTTCTGTCATAATGAAATGATCCAAATGAATTATAAAACATAAAGCCTATTGAACAAAGCCAGACAGTCCATCTACTAGATTAATGTCCTCTGGTTCATTCTGTACTGCCCAGCTGATTCTTCTGGAAGAGAGAGAGAGAGAGAGAGAGGGAAGGAGGGAAGGAGAGAGAGAGAGAATGGGGGAGAGAATAAGAGAATGGAAGCAAGAATGAGAGAGAATGAGAGAGAGAATGAGAGAGAATGAGAGAATGGAGGGGAGAATGAGAGAGAAGAAAGGATGAGAGAGAGAGAATGAGAGAGAATAAGATAGATTTTTAAAAAAACTGTAATAATGCCCATTTATTATTGAAGTCGACCTTAAAGTTGGTAAAGATTCCATGCTTGTTTTGCTAGAGATGTAGGATGATCTTCCAAGGTAGACAAACCATTAGTACTGTTGCATTTCTTTTTTTGTCTTACTCAAAAATGTAAGTTAAAGGTGCATCCTGTTCCTTAAAATATTTACATATTTACTTGGAGAAACTTCGCAAGTACGATACTTGTGAACTTCAACTTCCACAGAAATCCTCAGCTAGTCATGTCTTAAAGTGGCCAAGTATGGAGGCCCTGAATTACTGTTAAAACAACATTGGTTCCAAAACCAATCAAAATATTGATGGAATCATTCCCCCATCCACTTCTAGAAAATGCTATTTGAGTCTAAAAATCAAACTCTAGACTCGAATCAAAGATGTCTGATCAAAGCTAAAACATATCAAGAACGGTTGCAGGAATTGGGTATGTCTAGGACTAGGGGTGACATGATAGCAATGTTCTGATATCTCAGGGGCTGCCACAAAGAAGGAGTCAAGATATTCTCCAAAGCACCAAAAGTCAGGAGAAGAAAAATGGAGACTAATCAAGGAGAGAAGCCACCTAGAAATAAGGAGAAATTTCCTGAAGTCAGAACAATTAAGAAGTGGAAGGGCTGCTCCATCACTGGAAGTTCTTTGGATAACCATTTGTCTAAAATGATATAGGGTTTCCTGCCTGAGCAGGGGTTGGACTAGAAGACCTCCAAGGTCCCTTCCAACTCTGTGTTTCTGTTTTATTATATTCATGTTATTTAGTCTACAGTTGTTATATTCATTTACTTAAGGCTAAACTCTACTGAACATAGCAAGTTGAGATCTTATTGAATCTTTGATGCTGTATTGCTCGGGTTTACGAGCAGAAACCATAACAATAATGTAGGTTTCCTTGAAGGATCTGATAGAAGCTGAATGGATTTCCATCTAATCTAGCAAGTAGTTCACTCAAGACATGTCTCAAAGTAAGTTTTTAGAACAGCTGCTGATATTTATTCTAGTTGTGTCTGCATCTGTGAAAGCTGAAGCAGCAACAACGGCTGCAAAAGCTTCTGTGGTGGCAAATTTTTCTCCATTTGCCCAGCTGGGCTGATTCACTGGGTTAACTGGTCCATGGTTCTGATGCTAGAGGAAGACAGTGCCCCAGGTTTAGTAGCATTGCAAAAGAATTGATACCATTGTTTAATTTCAGAGATGGAGAGGGTGGGTCTGTTTTCAAAGTGTGTTCTTTGATATCAGATTTCTGGTTCAAAGCTTTTCAGGTACTTGAGCATCCCTACACCACCCCACATTCATCAGCTTGATAACACAACATTAAATGACTCTTAAGCAAAGCTTCACTGCTGGAGTTCAGCTATTGAAAAATGTGACAATCTCTTCCTTCCTTCCTTCCTTCCTTCCTTCCTTCCTTCCTTCCTTCCTTCCTTCCTTCCTTCCTTCCTTCCTTCCTTCCTTCCTTCCTTCCTAACAATCAACCAGTAGAACAACTTGCCTTCATAAGTTGTGGGTGCTCCATCACTAGAGGCTTTTAAGAAGAGACTGGGCAGGCATTTGTTTGGAATGGTATAGGGTCTCCTGCTTAAGCAGGGGGTTGGACTAAAAGACCTCCAAGGCCCCCTTCCAACTCTGCTGGTCTGTTACCCCTCCCTCTCCACCTGAGTTTAAATTATAGCTGTATATATTTTATTATTATTATCTCTCTGTCTTTTCATGATAACGAATCTTCTCCTCTTTCCAAAGATTGAAATGTAGGAAGCATTGCATAAATGGCTTATTCTTGTGTGAGTTTCCAGTTTTATATTATATGCTTCTACATTTTCCCCGGTTTCCCAAATGTCAATTAAATCTTCCTAATGTGCAAATCAGTTCTGATTTCATTGGGCTGTTTGAGATGATTTGGGGGGGGGGGTAGCTATTAGATTTGGATGTCTGAATCAATTTGGACCGCATATCCAAGGGAGACCTTCTTTGATTAAGGTTGATTTTGACTGCTGAATCTCGTGTACGAAAAGCATCCAAATTGGTCTGAATCAGTCCGAACAAACCTTAGATATTTGGTTAGATCTATTAAATCCCAAGAGAAGAGACTGCAAGAAAGACCTCTCCTTATGCAGAGAAGAGCAACAGAAAGGATCCTAAATTGTAGGTTGAACAGTTGAGGGAGGGAGGAATGTGTCGCCTAATGAAGGGAAGAATTAGGGGGAGACATAATAACTGTTTTTCAGTTATTTTCAGAGAAGAATAGAATAGGATAGCATAGAGTAGAATATTTTATTGGCCAAGGGTGACTGGACACACAAGGAATTTGTCTTGGTGCAAATGCTCTCAGTGTCCATAAAAGAAAAAGAAATACATTCGTCCAGAGTCAAGAATCATAAGGTATAACACTTAATGATAGTCATAGGGTACAATAAGCAATCAAATCATACTAGGAAACAGTCCAAATAAATTGTAAGGATACAAGCGACAAAGTTACAGTCATACAGTCACAAGTGGGAGGGGATGGGTGATAAGGAGTGATGAGAAGATTGATAGTAATAGTAATTCACTATTTGTAAACAGTTGGACAGTGTTGAGGGAATTATTTGTTGAGCAGAGTGATGGCTTTCGTGAAAAACCTGCCCTTGTGTCTAGTTGTTCTGGTGTGCAGTGCTCTATAGCGTCGTTTTGAAGGTGGGAGTTGAAACAGTTTATGTCCAGGATGTGAGGGGTCTGTAGATATTTTCACAGCCCTCTTTTTGACTTGTGTAATATACAGGTCCTTGACTGAAGGCAGGTTGGTAGTCATTGTTTTTTCTGCAGTCCTAATTATCCTCTGAAATCTGTGTCTGTCCTGCTGGGTTGCAGAATCAAACCAGACAGTTATAGAGGTGCAGATGACATACTCCATCATTCCTCTATAGAACTGGATCAGCGGCTCCTTGGGCAGTTTGAGCTTTCTGAGTTGGTGCTGAAATAACATTCTTTGTTGTGCTTTTTTGATGACGGTTTTGATGTTAGGTGTCCATTTTAGATCATGTGATATAGTAGAACCTAGAAGAGGGGACTGATTTATTCTCTAGGGCATCAGAGGACAGGGCAAGAAGTAATGGGTAGAAGCTTGTTAAAGAGAGATCCAACCTAGAAGTAAGGAGAAATTTTCTGACAGTGAGAACAATTAATATAGGGAACAACTTGACTCGCAGAGAGATGTGGAGGTTTTCCAAAATAGACTGGACAACCATGGGACTGGGATGGTATAAGATCTCCAATCTTGAGACAGGAGTTGGATTAGAAGACCTCCAACTTCCCTTCCTGTTCTGTGGTTGTATGTTCTATGAATGTAGACAATAAGAAGACTACAGAAACATGGTGTCAGCATTCCAAGTAATGCACCCCTAGAAAGCAGAACTTTGAGGCAAGTACATTCCTCAAAGAACAATTTTATTGGATACATCATATTGGCACAACTGGTGAAAACTGATTCTGAAAGTTCCTGTGGTTTTCACCTAATTAAAAGAGAAAGATCCCCCCCAGTCATCAGTCACATGGTCCAATAGAGATGCTGGGCAGTTGCTTGGTTACTTCATTCGTCCTCTCCCCAGCCACCTATTGCAGTGTCCTTGGTTCCCTCAGGAAAACTTTTTTTAATATATTTGACTGCAAAACCCCAGCTAACTATTTCCCTCTCCTTCCCATTGACACATGGAAGTGCAGAAGAAAAACATTACCATCTACCTCTTAGGAACAATATTGTTCATAACATTCATGTTTCTGAATCTTTCTGCAGGGATGGGCTGCTGGGGGTTCACAGGGGTTCGGGAGAGCCCCTAGCTAAGATTCTGTGCAGTTTGGAGAACCCCCAAATCCCTTTCCTGGCTGGCCCCGCTCACCCCTCCCCTCCCAGGAGTCCCCACATGGCCCATTTTGGGTGCAGGTAAGTGCAGGTGTGCACGGAGGCTCAGGGGGGATGAAAAACAGGCCTTCTGGAAGTTCGGGAAGGCCAGAAATGGGCCCAGCTTCCAGAGAGCCTCCGGAGCCTGGGGAGGCTGTTTTCACCCTCCCAGAGGTTCAAGGAAAGCCTCGGGAACCTAGGGAGGGCAAAAGCACCCCCCACACACACCATGGTTCAGAAGACCAGCTAGGCCACGCCCACCATGGCCACACCCATCCAGCAACAGGGCAGAGAACCTGTTGCTAAAATTTTTGAAGCCCACCCTGAGCAGATGGTTCTAATGTACCCTCAGAATCAGATTGAAAATAGGTGTCTCTTTTCCAAGGGGAAAAAAAAAAATCCTGCAGAAGGCCACCTTCCTAGGATCTGCTCGCATAATATGCCGATACATCACACAGTCCTAAATGACTAGTGATTTGTGATACGAAACCCAGAATAGTTATCTTGTTTGCTGTGTACACTGTCATTTTTTGTGAATAATAATAATAATGATAATGATGATGATAATAATAATAATAACAACAACAACAACAACAACAACATCAACAACAACAACAAAAATCATCATCCACTGGAACTTGTGTCACAACTACCATCTGCCTGTAGCAAAGAATTGGTGGTATCATAAGTCTGAAAAAGTGGTTGAAAATGAGCATGCAAAACTGCTGTGGGACTTCCTAATACAGACTGACAAAGTTTTGGAATACAACACCCCGGATATTATGATTGTGGAGAAGAAAAAAGTGTGGATTGTCGACATTGACATACCTGGTGACAGAGAATCGACGAGAAACAACTTGAAAAAATCACCAGATATCACGACTTGAGAATCGAACTGCAGAGATTCTGGCATAAACCAGTGAAGGTGGTTCCAGTAGTACTCGGCATACTGGGTGCTGCTGTGCCTAAAGACCTAGGTAAGCACTTAGAAACAATTGGTGCTGACAAAATCACCATTGGTCAGCTGCAGAAGGCCACCTTACTGGGATCTGCTCGAATAATCCGCCGATACATTACTCAGTCCTAAACGCTTGGGAAGTGTTTGACTAGTGATTTGTGATACGAAACCCAGCCTAGTTAGCTTGTTTGTTGTGTACATTGTCATTTTGTGTGTATAGTAATAATAGTAATAATAATAGAATAGAATGATAATAGAAAAAAGTTATTGTTGAACTTCCAGAACTGAGCATCTGGTCCTGTCATGTCCTACCACATTGTCCATAGTCCCCGAATACATGGCAGATTCAGCATGGCGTTTAAGTTATCTGTCTGCTAGCATTATTAGTCTGACATTACAAATCAGAACGAGGTAGGTAGAAACATTGATTTCCGCTCCTTTTTTTTGTAAGTAACGGGCCCAAACAAGTCTCTGCAGCTTAGTCATTGTCATGAAATGAAAGCTTTTTCACCTCCAGGCCTTCTAATTCAAGTCCAGGCCAGATGGTTTTATTTCCCCCATCTCGCTGCCTGTGATAAAAAAAAATAATAATGATGAACTAAGTCCAGTCCTTAACAAATGAATCCCCTCCTGTAATTGACATTAATTGGCTCCCTAGTTGTCCCTCTCAGCGCAGCAGCCAAGGATCAAGCACACAGGAGTAAGAGGACTTGTAGCATACCACCAAAAGAAGAGAAGGGTGTTTTTTTGTTGTTTTTTGCTGATTGGAGGATGATGTACAATGTAAATGCTTTACATTTCAGAAGAGATCCTTTCGCGTTTAGGAAATAGCAATCGCAATAGCACTTAGACTTATATACCGCTTTACAGTGCTTTACTGCCTCTCTAAGCAGGTTACAGAGTCAGCCTCTTGCCCCCCAACAATCTGGGTTCTCATTTGACCCGCCTCGGAAGGATGGAAGGCTGAGTCAACCTTGAGCCAGCGAGAATCGAACTGCTGGCAATCGGAAGAATTAGCCTGCAATACTGCATTCTAGGCATTGTGCATGATGGAGGGATGGAGGGAGGGATGGATGGATGGATGGATGGAGGGAGGGAGGGAGGGATGGATGGATGGATGGAGGGATGGATGGATGGATGGATGGATGGAAAGATGGAAAGATGGAAAGATGGAAAGAAGGAAGGAAGGAAGGAAGGAAGGAAGGAAGGAAGGAAGGAAGGAAGGAAGGAAGGAAGGAAGGAAGGAATAGCAATAGATTTATATACTCCTTCACAGTGTTTTACAGCCTTCTCTAAGCAGTTTACAGAATCAGCCTATTGCTCCTAACAATCTAGGTCCTCATTTTACCCACCTCGGAAGGATGGGAGGCTGAGTCAACCTTGACCCTCTCCCTCTCCCTTTCTCTCTCCCTCTCTCTCTCCCTCTCCCTCCCTCCCTCCCCCCCCTCTGTTAAATCCCAATGGAGTCTTATCAAAGTCTCCTATCAAAACTCATCCATCTACATATCCCTTGAGCTGACTCCATGCTTGGTTTGAATGATACTTCATTCTTGGAAATAGTTTTAAGAAGACTCGCAGAAACATCTCTTGGAGGCTTTCAAAAATCTCCTACATTTTGCTTACAGCAGCGTAAATGCTAAAACAGATGGAGAGAGATCTTGCTCTGGTCCAACTCATCAGCATCAATAGGGCTGACTCTCTGTATTGAAAAGTTGTCAGTTGCCCTCAGATTTCCTCCTGCATTCATCCAAAACTCAAAGTTGCCAATAGAGTGTCCAGATTTAGTGTACTTCACTGTGTTCACACAACTTTGAGTGAAGCTTTAGTGCCACCTCTAGTTCTCAGGCAGAATAGATAGAGGATAAGTTAGCTTCTTTTAAAAAAAGAGAGAGAGATCCAGGTTGGTGAAGTGATTCAGACACCAGAAAACCAGAAGACAATGAGTTCTAGTCCCATCTAAAGGATGAAGCTGGGCAACCATGGACTAATCACTTTCTCTCAAAGGGCAGAACAAGAAGCAATGGGTGGAAGCTGGTTGAAGAGCAATCCAACCTGGAACTAAGGAGAAATATTCTGACAAAAAGAACAATGAAGGAAATAGCTTGTCTCCAGAAGTTGTGGGTGCTCCATCACTGGAAGTTTTTAAAGAAAAAAAATGGACAACCATTTGAATAGAATAGAATGAGCTGGAAGGCACCTTGGAGGTCTTCTAGTCGAGCCCCCTGCTCAAGCAGGAGACCCTACACTATTTCATACAGATGGCTATCCAGTCTCTTCTTAAAAACCTTCAGTGATGAAGCACCCACAACTTCTGAAGAAAAGCTGTTCCACAGGTAAATTGTCCTCCCTGTGAGGAAGTTTCTTCATAATTCCAGGTTGCTTCTCTCTTTGATCAGTATCCAACTATCATTTCTCTCTGGTGCTTTGGAGAATAATTTGATCCCCTCTTCTTTGTGGTAGCCCCTCGGACTGAAATACTGCTATCATGCCCCTCTCCCTAATTCTTCTAGCCAAACTCAGATCCTGCAGCTGTTCTTCATATGTTTTAGTCTCCAGGCCTTTGATCATTTTAATTGTTCTTCTCTGAACTTTTTTCCCCAAAGTCTCAATATCTTTTTTGTAGTATGGTGACCATCATTGGTTGCAGTATTTGACTGAGAGAGTATAAGGTCTCCTGCCTCGGGCAGCCACTTGGATTGGAAGACTTCCAAGAGCTCTTCCAGCCTTATGATTTAATGACTCTAAGTCACAAACCATTTCTGAAGTCTTCCCAAACATACCAGCAGTAACTAGTCCAGGCAGTCCCGGGGGGTCAGCAATGACTTGGACACAGAGAGAGAGAGAGAGAGGGAGGGAGGGAGAGAGAGAGAGAGAGGGAGGGAGGGAGAGAGACTTAAAACCAATATGGGCTGAGATATGAGTACAATTCAGGTAATTCCAAGGAAAGACATTTTTTTAAGGAAAGAATTCTTTTTTGGCCAAGTGTGACTGGATGCACAAGGAATTTGTCTCTGGTGCACAAAGCTGTCAGAGTACATACAAGCAATAAGAGATAAAACATGATCATAGTCATCGTAAAAATACATTTATCATAAATCACAAGATACAACACTTAAAGGTAAAAGTAAAGGTTCCCCTTACGCATACATACTAGTCTAGGGTCCTCATCTCCATTTCAAAGCCGAAGAGCCAGCACTGTCTGAAGAGGTCTCCGTGATCATGTGGCCAGCAGGACTAAAGGCCAAAGGTGCATGGAATGCTGTTCCCTTCCCACCAAAGGATCCCTATTTTTCTACTTGCATTTTTTATGTGCTTTCGAACTGCTCGGTTGGCAAAAGCTGGGACAAGGAACGGGAGCTCACTCCGTTACACGGCGCTCGGGATCTGAACCACCGAACTGCCAATCTTTCTGATCAACAAGCTCAGCATCTTAGCCGCTGAGCTTAGTGATTGTCATAAGATACTAAATAAGAAATCAACATAAATTATACTAGGATACGAAATAAAACAATATAAATTGAAATGAATATGAACCATAAAATGCAGTAACATAGACGAAATCATTGATCTCAGGAATTGTTACTGACATTTTATTCAGGATCTGGAGTTTTTTGGGTCCATTCATTGACCCTCCTTTACTGGTTAATATGTGACACAGTTGTGATTGATTGGAAAATTGCTTTCACCTCAATTTTTAATCTGCTCAGAATTTAATTTCCCTGTGAGATATCCTCCCTGGGTCACCATGTTGAAAATGCAACTCACCATCCTGTGAAAAGGATGCCCCATAAAAATGTGATTTTATTTTTGCTTCTGCCAAAGACATGGCAATGAGTGACTGTATTTGCACAATATACTTGATCCTTTGAGGGAATGAATTCATTTTCATCATTTGCATGCAACATTGCATTTTAAGCTAACCAAGTGGCCTGAGTTTATGCAATATTCTAAAACACGCACATAAATCACAGCGATGATTAAAATTAACTAAACTTAGGAAAAGCTATGCATGTTATGTGACAGCAGCTGGACCATTGACCAATAGCTTCCTCTGAATTTAAAAAGAGTGAAGATACATAGAATATAGAACCATAGGGCTGGAAGGAACCTTGGAGGTCTTATAGTCCAAGCCCCGACCCAAGGTAGGAGACTTTATATCAACCTGGACAAATGATTGTCATGTGTATTTCTGAAAACTTTTATGAATGGAGCACCCACAACTCCGGGAAGCAATCTATTCCATTGATTAATTCTTTCCACTGTTAGATTTTTTTCCCCCCTTAGTTCCAGGTTGAATCTATCTTTAATGATCTTCCACCCATTTCTTCCTGCCCTGCCCAAGAATTGATCTGAATTACTGGTTGTGTTTTGGATCTGATTTTCAGTTCCTTCCCTTCCCTTTTCTTCCCTTTTCCTTTCCTTCCCTTTCTCCTTCTTTTCTCCTTCCCTTCCCTTCCTCTGTCTTCCCCTTTCTTTTCCTTCCCTTCCTTCCCCTTCGCCTTTATTCCCTTTTCCTTTCATTTCCCTTCCTTTCTCTTTCTTTTCCCTTTCCTTTCTCTTTCTCTTCCCTTTTCCTATCTTTCCCTTTCCTTTCCTTTCTTTTCCCCTTCCTTTCTCCTTCCCTTCTCTTACTTTTTCCTTGTCCTTTCCATTCCCTCCCCTTCCCTTTTTTCCCCCTGGCATTAAGCAAAATTCATATTTTTAAGACCACCTAGCAGATCTGAAACAGACTGAAATCCTTTACATGAAATTAAAACTAAGAATATAAGGAAAAAGGGATAATAATACTTCTAAATGCCTAGCAGGGATATTTATATATGCAAAAGTGGATTTAGCATTGGAGAAGATATCAACTCTCAGCCTGTAATTTCTTATCTGTGGTTTAGTAGAATTCTATAACACACGAGCAAAATTTTCCTCAATTGTGAGATTGTGTGAGGGTTTTTTTTTGTTGCCAGTTTCTAAAATCTGTATATTTTGGCCCATTGGAAAATGCATTAACTTGATGCTTAATACCATTGATGAGGTATTCAGCTATTTCTTTTCTATCGGTACATCAGCAGCAATATCCTGCTTTAGGCCGACTCCACTGTTTATGTAATAAATAAAATAACAATAATTGAAATAAAAGGGAGAGGAAGTCTTCGTTGTTGGGATTTTTCTTTTCAGAATGCTACATTAATTAAACATCAACATAGACGTGTTTTTTTCCCCCCTCTCATTTCTCTTTTTCAATCTTCATTCTGTAAAGGGAAAAAAAAAAAAAAAGTTTCTTCTTGCTGGTGAAGCACACAGGAGAAGACATTCAATGCTTCATGGAGGCTTGTTGGGGCATCCTTTTTTTCTGGGGAATTTGGAAACATTGGAATACAGGTGATCTTCGACTTACAATTCATTTAGTGACTGCTTGAAGTTACAATGGCACTAAAAAAAAGTATCTTATGACTGTTTTTCATATTTATGACCATTGCAATATTCCCATGATCACGTTACCAAAATTCAGATGCTTGGTGGGATTCAATTTTTTTTACTACTGGCTCTGTGGGGAAGGATACTGCAATATCCCCATTCTCTCCACACCCCACTAACCTGCTTTCCAGCTTTGTTCTCCTCTGCAGGGCAAGCAAAGGAGACCCATCCAATCAGCTCTGGGCATGGCTTGGTGGGTGTGGTGCTCTGTGGGCGTGGCTTGGTAGGCATGGCTTGGTGGGTGTGGTGCTCTGTGGGCGTGGCAGGGGAAGGGTACTGCAATATCCCCATTCTCTCCACACCCCTCTAACCTGCTTTCCAGCTCCGTTCTCCTCTGCAGGACAAGCAAAGGAGACCCATCCAATCAGCTCTGGGCATGGCTTGGTGGGTTTGGTGCTCTGTGGGCGTGGCTTGGTGGGCATGGCTTGGTGGGTGTGGTGCTCTGTGGGCGTGGCTTGGTGGGCGTGGCTTGGTGGGCGTGGCAGGGGAAGGGTACTGTAAACTCCCCATTCCCTCCCTATCCCTCTAACCTGCTTTCCAGCTCCGTTCTCCTCTGCAGGGCAAGCAAAGGAGACCCATCCAATCAGCTCTGGGCATGGCTTGGTGGGTGTGGTGCTCTGTGGGCGTGGCTTGGTAGGCATGGCTTGGTGGGTGTGGTGCTCTGTGGGCGTGGCAGGGGAAGGGTACTGCAATATCCCCATTCTCTCCACACCCCTCTAACCTGCTTTCCAGCTCCGTTCTCCTCTGCAGGGCAAGCAAAGGAGACCCATCCAATCAGCTCTGGGCATGGCTTGGTGGGTTTGGTGCTCTGTGGGCGTGGCTTGGTGGGCATGGCTTGGTGGGTGTGGTGCTCTGTGGGCGTGGCTTGGTGGGCATGGCTTGGTGGGCGTAGCAGGGGAAGGGTACTGTAAACTCCCCATTCCCTCCCTACCCCACTAACCTGCTTTCCAGCTCCGTTTTCCTGTGCAGGGCAACCAAAGGAGACCCAGCCGATCAGCTGGGATTCAATGGGAGGCAGAGAAGAGATGGGGTTGGGGGGGCAGTCAGAGGCAGGATTTGCCGGTTCTCCAAACTACTCAAAATTTCCACTACCATTTCTCCAGAACTGTTCAGAACCGGCTGAATACCACCTCTGACTTGGCAACCGACTCATATTTATGATGATTGCAGTATCCCTGGATCGTGTGATCCTTTTTTGCGACCATCCAACAAGCGGGTGTCAGTGTTCCAAAGGCTATCCATTCCAGCCAGTAACTCCAAGACAACTATAATCTCAAAGTATTTTTTATTAGAATAGAAACTTAGCACCTCTGTGGAATTCTAAAAGTAAAATTTCCCCCTGGACTTCCCACAAGGGCCCAACCTATAAACCACCCCCTTTTCCCCACATCATGTGAATCAATCCCCCTTCAGTCCCAATTCTTTGTGCACCATTCACAATGTCCTTGGATTACTAAATAATTTATTTTGTCTACTGAGAGCTACTCAAATAATATCAGCCCCCTCCATTTCTCCGCCGCTGTGTGGAAGCTTTTAATAAGAATTCCAAAGCTGACAGGATTCCCCCTTTCACTTCCTAAAAAGAAACATGAGAAACAAATACAAACAAGGGTTAATGTAATGTCCTAACCCCCTCAAGCCAGATTCACTGAACAACCATGTGGTGATTCCCTTAACAGCGATGGCAAGAAAAGTCAAGAAATAATGTGGCCAAATTCCCTTAAGAGAACTGTCTCATTCAGCAACATAAATGTTGGGCTCAAGTTTGGTCGGGGTTTTGCTTGGTCGGTGGGGTTGAGCTAGATGACCTACAAGGTCCCTCCCAACTCTGTTAATGTGTTCATCTGGTCCTAAGCCGAGAGCAAGGCATTCGACAAAGTAGACCACAACCTACTTCTTGCTAAGCTAGAAAAAAGTGGGATAGATGGCATCACCACCAAAGGGATTCACACCTGGCTGACAAACCATACTCAATGAGTAGTCCTTAATGAGTCTAAGTCTACATGGAGGGAAGTAAGCAGTGGGGTGCCACAAGGTTCCATCTTAGACCCAGGACTCTTCAATATCTTCATAAAGAACTTAGATGAGGGAACAGAATGGGAATTTACCAAATTTGCAGATGATACTAAGTTGGCAGCAATAGCCAGCACCCAAGAAGACAGACTCAAGATCCAAATGGATCTTGATAGACTAGAATACTGGGCCATATCTAACAAAATGAAATCAACGTAGAGAAAAGTAAAGTTGTTGTATGAAAGGAGAGAAGACTAGCACTCCCCTTGATAAGGATGGAAGAGGCCGTTTGTGTTCTTTGCAACACGCACATGGTAATGGCACTGCCACTTACCTCATGGCATCTAACCAGTTTTTAAGGGGCGTGCATAGATGCACCATCGTGCCTCCCGTCCCTGTCCTATTGTCCCCATTTATTCATACCTATTTCCTGTATTCTTACTTATGTTTATACTTACACCTATTATCTTGTAAGCGATTGACAAATCAAATCAAATAAATAAAGTCTTACATTTAGGCAAGAAAAACCAAAAGTACACGTATAGATTGAGTGAAACCAGGCTTAACAGCAGTAACTGAGAGAGGCATCTTGGAGTCTTAGTCGACGTCCAGCTAAATATGAGCCAGCAGTGTGCGGCGGCAGCTCAAAAAGCCAATGGGGGTTGGTCTAAGTGACCTACAAGGTCTCTACCAATTCTGTTAATCTAATCTAAGGTCAGCTCTTGCAGTCTTCTGACCATAGTAGTAGGACTACGGAGCTACCTGTACGAGACAATTGTTTTTTGCCTCTTTTGTTCAAGGATCTATTCCAGTCAGGGGCCTATGTCATTCCCCAGGCTGGGAAACAAATCCTGCAAAACATCTGAATCAATTTAGAATTGAAAAAAAAAAAAAAATGTCCCGTTTTGGTTAGAAATGAGTGAAATTTATTGACATGGGAATTTAGTGACCTGGTTGTAACATCTTCATTTGTGCAAGGGCAGGACCAAAGGAGATCGCTCGATGTTTTCTTCCATCGATGGATTTCTGCTTTAAAAATCAAGCTATCTCTTTCTGGCAAGCTTGCTTTGATCAATTAATTAATTAGCTGGGCTTCTCAGTTCAGATCACTTTGCCTTCCCCCCTCCTCACACACACACACACACCCAAGGATTCTCACTGAGTGAGGTTGATGGGCGAAGCTTTGGCTTCCTCTAGCCAATGAGGGACCGACAGATTAACCTCATTTATTTATGTCCTAGCTCGATACCCGTGCTTTGCTATGAAACTATATGCTGGGGCTTAGTTTTGGGGGAGGAAAATAAGGGGGAAAAAATTGTGTCTCTGCCTACCAGCATCCATTGGTGTTCATCTGGCTAGTGTTCTGTCAGTGTGTGAGGGAGTTGAGGGCTGTTTGGAAATTGAAAGAGTATTTGCTGTGTGAGCAAGAAGGAGACAGCAAGGAGCCTGGGCCTGGCTTAGCTCAACTGTTCTGTACTAAAGCTGCTTGGTGCTATGAAACTGAAACGCCTCACCTCTGCTTGTGTTTTGCATTTGGAAGAGATTTCTTTTCAGGTGGAGAGGGGGAGTAGAACTCCTTAGCATCAGAGCGTGTTAATAATAATAATAATAATAATAATAATAATATACGAAATACTAATACTTTGATGGTCATTTTGAAAAAAAAAACTTTCTTAGTGAGCACCTAGAAACCAAGAGGAACATACGTGCCAAACTTCAAGTCTGTAGGCTTTACGGCTCTGGAGATTTTGTGATGATGCGTGAGTGGTATTTCTCTTTTATATATGTAGATTTTAAATTAGAAAGACTTCAAGGTATGTCTTTGCACTACAGGTGGTCCCTGACTTACAGCAGTTCATTTGGGTATTCAGCTGGTTCCGACCGGTTCTGGATAACCGGTAGCAGAAATTTTGAGTAGTTCGGAGAACCAGCCAATCCCACCTCTGACTGGCCCCAACAACCCCATCTCTTCTCTGCCTCCCATCGAGTCCCAGCTGATCAGCTGGGTCTCCTTTGGTTGCCCTGCACAGGAGAACGGAGCTGGAAAGCAGGTTAGTGGGGTGGGGAGGGAAGGGGGATTTTGCAGTATCCTTCCCCTCCCACGCCCCCCAAGCCACGCCCACAGAACCAGTTGTAAAAAAAAAAATGAATCTCACCACTGTTGTAATTGTAGAAAAACAGTCTAAGTCACTTTTTTCGATAACTGAACGGTCACTAAAAGAACCATTGTGAGTCAAGGACTACCTCTATTCTCTATGCCTCCAGAAATTGTGGGAGCTTCATCCCTGGAAGCTTTCAAGAAGAGGGTGGACTGCTATTTGTCAGAAATGATACAGGGTCTCCTGCTTCAGCAGGGGGCGGGTTGGACTAGATGACCCACAAGGTCCTTTACAACTCTGTTAATCTATATCTATTCATTTTTTAATCTGCTGTAGATTCCTATGTTCAGTTTCCCCTTAGGAAATGGAGGCTGAAAGTGAATTTTGGATTAATTATGTGGTTGTTGGCTACAGAGCAATCCTATGTAGGTTTGTTCAGAGGTCAGTTCCAATGTTACAACTAGCTTTGTGCAACAAGGTCACATAGTGTAATAAGATTGGGACTGGGTTGGGGACTTCTGTCCTCTCTGTGAGTTGTGAGGTGCACAAAGGTAGGTTCAGCCAATCTCATTGTACACATGTTGTACTCTGACAATAAAGGTAATAATAATTCACAAGGGTAATAGCTGATATTGAACTTAACAACCCTTTGCCATCTCACCTTGTCTTGTTGACGAAGTATCAGCAAATATCCAGAAATTCATACAATAATTTTTTTTTCCTGGTTTGTGACAGCCTTGTGTAAATCTAGCTGTTGTGGTTTGTAAAGCTTAACAAACTTCAAGGACTTGCCCATTATGAATGATTTAATAAACAGTATTTTAATATGGTGTATCAATTCAGCCATTAAAATAGGTGTTTCTCAACCTTGGTAAATGTAAGACTTGTAGACCTCAACTCCTGGAAATCCCCAGGCAGCCACAAATGATTGTGTCACACCAACTTCATCTCTCATCACTAAATGTCACTTGTTTGGAACTGAAACAAGCACAGGTGCTGGGTGGCAAAAAAGAAAAAGAAAGAAAGAAACACTGCAGGACAAATGCAAGCAATTTTGGAATACAAGTTTTGGCCCCAAGACTCTCAGTTGTAACATTGGCTCTGACCTCTGAACAAACCTACATAGGATTTGCTCAGTAGCTGACAACCACATAATTAATCTAAAATTCACTTTCATCCTCCGTTTCCTAAGGGGAAAGCAGAATTCATGTGCAGCCCATCAATGGACAAATGCATGAGGAATTCTCTAATCTGTGTGTTTGTGTTTGTGCGTGTCTATATTTCTCCTCCCTGGTTGTAAACCTTTTCTCAGTTGGTGGAAGAAGTACTTCACCCATAATATGATGCATTGTTTAAATTTTATCCTTTAAAAAACAAGCAACCAGGACGAGTTCAAAGGAGTTCCCCCACAAAATATTTGAAGTTTGATGGCTTTGTCCTTTCTTTCACATTTTTAAAAGCCCAACATTATGCGCAGATAGGTTTTGAAATCTCTCCATGCCATGTATTTTTCATGAAATATTTTGATAACTAATTTTGCATTTTAGTTGTATCTTTTATTTATAAAATAAAGTATTATTGGTTTTTATTAGGAAGGGGAAGGAAGGAAGGAAGGAAGGAAGGAAGGAAGGAAGGAAGGAAGGAAGGAAGGAAGGAAGGAAGGAAGGAAGGAAGGAAAGATCACGGGCATATGCTGAATAACATGTTTTATTGTTCTGGAAAAGAGAAAGGAAAAGCAAGATAATTTTATCAGAACAAGAGACTGCTTAAGGCAAGAGATAGAAAGCAAGGGAGAGAAAAAAAGATAAGTGACAATACAAGACTTCATTTTATGTTAGTGTTTCCTTTCTTCCTTTTGTGTCTGTCTATATCTAGTCTTTCAATTCCTCCCCTCCTTTCCTTTTTTCTTTTTTTTTTCTTTTCATTATAAATTAATTTTGGTTGTTCACTGTAGCAGTGATATCAGAGTCGCTCAAGCTTTATGATACTCTGCAACCACGTCGGCTTCTTAAGAAAGACACCCTTTCTTTGTGAGTCCCAATTATGTGTCTGTGTGTGATACTGTTTATGCGTGTTTGCATTTTATTTATTGTTTGGGGAAAATAAAAATAAGGGTGGAGCTGGTTTGTTAAGATATCTGCCTTTTGGGGTGGTTTGTAGTCCTAGCAGGCCATTTCATATGGGTAGAGGGGGTTGTGGTGAGATTGTCAATGTGTTGTGTTGTGTTTTTTATAAGAAGCCTTTTGCACTCCTTATTATACAACAGCTAACTACTTTTGAAGTGAAGCACGATTTGCCTGTAATACAAGAATCCTCTGGTGTTCTGTTTGCATTTTATTTCAATAATGGCTGGAAGGGGAGGGGGAAAATAAAATCAAATTTAAAGGAAAATGTGAGAATACAGCAGCAATTTCAGACAGAAGACCCAGCAATACATGGAACACTCCTAGTTTGAGGTGAACGTTTGATTCTTGCCCCTTGCACTGAGTCTTCCATTCCTGGGTATCAATATTAGCTTCTATACAGATAACTTTTTTTTTTCTGGCTCTTGTTTTAAGTTCCTGAGTTCCTTCTTAAAATAAAACCCTGGGAAGTAAAGGACAGGAAGGAAATCTTCAAGTAGAAATGTCCAAATTCCTTTTGATTAACATTAGTATTTTTTTTTCCTGGCATCTTACTCCTGCATGGAGAGGAAAGGAAGAGGGTGAAATTTGACCTCAAGGACAAGTTTTAAGCATAAATGATTTCATTTGCAGCTCACATCCTGTTTTATTACATGAAGATTAAGTTGGTCTGCTAATGAATAATTATTACTCCATAAAATAAAGAGAGGAAGGCAGACTTGGGGGAGGGGGGCCTCTGATTCCAGGGAGGCATATTACTTATAAGTTAAAAAAAGAAGTAAATATTAGTTTGGGTCTTTTTTTCCCCCTGGGTGGCTAATGGTATTTGTTCACCTAACTTGACAGAATCGCCTCTTGTAATGGATGGGGCTTTGGGCCACCTTTAATCATCTTAAATGAGAGGAATTTACATATGTGGGTCTGTTTTGGATCCTTTCTTCCTGAAGGCAGGGGAGCGGGATGGGGAATGGACTTTGCCATACCATGACTTTTATTCCTTAAAGATTCAACTGCAGTGCCTAATCTATTTTTTCACTATGGTTAATGGTCTTTTACAAACTCCTGCGAAAATGCAAATGTTGGTGGGAGGAACTTGAGGGAGGTGATGGGAAATAAAAGGAGAGAGAGAGAGAGAGAGAGAGAGAGAGAGAGAGAGAGAGATGCAAATACAAATACAGACATAAATATACTTTTTCAATACAAACACAGACACAATACACTTTTTCAAAGCCCTGAAATGCTAGTCCCTATATTCAGACCACCACTCTGTTCTGCTAGAACTGTTCGTGTTTTTAATGAAAGCAACAATTATTGAAATGATTAATTGCTTTGGTTTGTGTGCCCAGTGCAGAATCCTTGAGGGCGTTTTCGCCACACCCAAGGAGAGCATCCCAAGGTATCTCTTCCTGGAGGCACCAACTTTCTGGTGCAATTCCATCCTTCCTAACCCGGATTTTCACATCTCCTTTCCTTTCTTCTGCTTGGCTCTTTGCCGAAAGTCCAAGGCCTGTCAAGCACGCAACGAAATCTCCGATCTGGCTTGCGAGGAAAGGTGGTGGGAGGTTTAACCCACGACCCTCTTTCCAGTCCCAGCTGGCCACTGACATTAATTGACTCCAAACCTCAGGCCGGTGGTGCAATATAACTTGCTCTCTCGCTCTCTCCCCCCCTCTTTTCTCTCTCCTCTCTTTGCCAATCTCTGGGGGATTTAAACACATACACACACAATTATTTGAATATTGGTGAGTGGGCAAAGGGGCCCGTCCTGTCTTGGGACCCCTTGGACAAATGAGAGGAGCCCGTTGCTTGAATCCGTGGGGAGCAGAAAGAGATTTGCCTCCTCGGCAGCCCCTCGGCGCTGCTCTTGCTCCCGTACAAGAGAGCAGCCAGTGTGCAAGCGGGCTCTCTCTCTCAGTGTGTGTGTGTGTGTGGAGATAGAGAGAGAGAGAGAGAGAGAGAGAGAGAGAGAGAACCCTTCATGCGTTCGGTGACATTGTGGGGGAATCTTGCTCGGAGGCTGTAGGCGGCTTTCTCCCTTCACGATTAAAACTGCTCGCTTTTCTCCGGCTCACCCCTCCTTTGTTTTTTTCCCCCCTCCAGATTTTCTTTTTTGTTTGCCTTGGCTTCGCTTAGCTTGGGGGGGAGGAGGAGGGAGCAAGAGAGGAAAAAGACAGAAAGAAGAAGAAGAAAAAACACACACACACACACACGCACACACACACACAATTGTGAGCCAATGGCCTTGACTTGAGAGTTGCCCGGCGTGTAAGGCTTTGCACACGCGGGGGGCGGGGGCGGGGGACGAGAAGGAGAGCCTCCCACACACCAACAGACCAACACCCTCCTCATCCTCATCGCTGATCCTCCTAGACCCCCCCTCCCACCCACCCCCCAGCCCCCAAGAAGAGAGTAGCGGGGCAAGAGTGCGTCCACACGCGCGCTCGCTCGCTCGCTCGGTCGCGCGCACGTGTCTTGGAGGGGGTGTTCTTTTTGTTTTGATTTTCTCGGCTGGAAGCAAAGCCCCCCCCCCGTTCCCCTTTGGAGAAAGTGAGCGGTGGCAGTTTTACAAGGGAAGAGAGCAGGAGAAGAGGGAGAGAGAGAGCGAGACTGAAAGAGAGACGGTGGGAAAAAGAACGCGTCTTTTTTTTTTTTCCTTCTTTCTTCCTTCCTTCCTTCCTTCCTTCCTTTTTTTTCTTCCTTCCCCCTTTTTGGCGCTGAGGCAGGATTAAGTCTCTCCTCATGCAAGCCCCCTCACTTGTCGTCCGCCGAGTCGAGAGTGGCAACATGCAACACCCTCTGACAGGGACAACTTGCGTGGCACTTCCGAACGTGGGTATGTGTCCCCAGCTTTCCTGTGCCTTGACTCTTATGTACTTACAGCAGGTAAGTCCATAAGCAACTTCTTTCCCTTTCTCCTCCCTGCACCCACACATTCTCTCTCTCTCCTTCTCTCTCTCTCTTCTCTCTTTCTCTCTCTCTCCCTCACACACGTCTTTTCTTCAAACACAACACTCCCCCATCTCTGCCTCTCTTGATTTAGGTGCCTTCTTCGCTACCTCTTCTCGGTCTCTTCCTCGCCTCCTGGACCGGAGTGAGGGGTAGCTTTCTGCCTGAATGGAGTGTACAATTGCCTTTCTGTTGTAGAAACGGTTCCCTTATGTATGTGTGCGTGTCAATAAGAAAAAAAAACATTATCACTCTTGGGAGGGGGTTGAAATGTGAATCCCGTGCGTTCTTCCTTCCGTCGGAGTCCTTTCCATTTGCAAGGTTTTGGAAAGTTTGAAGGGCGATTTTTTTTTTTTGGTCGTTATTGGCGGTTGATTGGTTGTGTTTTTCGCCCCGATGCTTTTCGTACGCATTGGTCGTTTCTCTTTCTGCACGGAATTAAGACGTTGCCATTTTTTTGCTACTTAAAAAGGTTTTGGCAAGGGACGCCAAAAAAAAAAAGGGGGGGGGAAGGGTGGAGGAAGGAAACTTTACCTTACTCCGACCTGCAAGCCCCCCCCCCCCCCCGTTCTAACCCCGAGGCACGAAATGTTTCTTCCGATGGTCCTCTGAAGTTTTTTTTTTCTAACTCTCGGCTTTGGAAATTTCGCCAACCGCGGTCGAGTTCTTTGTTGAAAAGGAGATGCGGTTGGAGAGCGAGCGAGTCTATTGAATAGACGAGACGCGGCCGCCGCGAACATTTGAGAAGTTGATCAGTTTTAGCGGATGAGTCATTTGTCAACCTGCGATTTGCCAGCTTAGATCTTGGGAAGTGGTGGGCGCTGTTCTGGGGGGCGGGGGCGGCGGATTTTTCTCCCTCTAAAAATACTCGGCTGTCTACTTGGCTTATTTTTAAAGCGGCGTCTTCTTTCTATCAACCTTCTCCGGGTATTGATGGAGTTTTTCAGGTCTTGGGGATGAAACCACAGGAAGAAGAGGGGAGAAAAAAAAAAAGAAAAAAACAGTACCGAAGAGCAGGGAAAGCTAAGCTTCCAAGCCCGTTTAGTTGAAAGTCTTCAAATTGAAAGCAGTGGCTTTTTATCTCTAGCCAAGGTGCTGAACCTCTGTGCTCCCACACTAGTCCAGGACCCTTTTTAAATATATTCTCCAGATTTGCAAATCGTCATCTGCGCTCCCTACTACCGTGAAGGGGGACTCTAAATTTGCAGAAACCAGATTAAAATAGATTGTCATGCAAATGTGATTAATTACATTTATTCTGTGGAGAGTATCCTCTCTTTCCCTCCTCCCTTTTTGTGAGTTTTACTATAGCTCACCTGAACTATAAGGGACTATGACTCTTAGTTATTAACGCTCATCTCCTAAGATATTTGAGATGACTTCTGACCCTCTGTGCTGAAGTTTCTTCCTTTGTCCATCTCTCTTTTATTTATTTATCTTTTTGAGAGAGGAAATTTAAAAAAAAAAAAAAACGATAAGTATTGCTTCCTTCCTCCTTCCTCTCTGGTAGTCTTCTTGTTAAAATAAAATTGAATTGATCACTGATCTCTTTATAGGAGGGCAGTTATAGCTTAACTTATTTTAAGCTCAAAAGAAATCAAGTCAACTCTGGTGTGTTTGTCATGCTTGCAATCTTGCTCCTACTACGGAGGAAACAGATTTAGGATTGAAGGAACTAATTGAGTGTTAAAAGGTTCATCTTTACAATTAGCCTCATGTATCTGGGTGGGTTTTGTGTGTCAGAATTTCTGTCTCTCTCTCTTTTGTGCACCTGTGTGTGTTTGTTTCTGTGTGTTCTTTTTTAAGGGTCTTAGTTAAAGTTCTTGATGTGACTGTCACACTTTCTGTGTGCCATCTTAAAAAAAGGCCACTGTTTTGGAAAAATTATTGTGTTTGTGTATGTATGTACATCTGCATGTTTTCCTATGTTAACTTAGAGAGGAAGGAGAGAAGGAAGGAATTGTTCCTAGTATTTTTTCCTTTATTTTTCCCCCCCATACACTCATTTAAATATGGAAGAGATAAACTTTAATCTGGATGGATAAGATACATGATCGCCTAATTATGAGGCAGATGATGGAGCCAAAAAGATGAAGGAGGCTGGGGCAGCAATGCCTTCATCTTATATTGGCTTGGAAAGAGTTTATGAAACTGAAGTCCAAGCATTGTAAATTTTCCCAATTTAAGAAAATATACATGGGCCTTGGGTGAACTCCTCACAATTCTTTTAGGGGTGTTTTAGGACATAGGGTAAATTTTAGGGTCTTCTCTTCAGTCTGAGACAAAATATGAGAAGCAGTTTTAAAGCAGTTTTATGCTGTTCTTTAAAGATTCTCTTTAGCTCTTGGTGTGGATTCAATCTCTGCAGTACAGCAGAAGATTATGTCATTAACACTTTTTAATCAGCCTGGATTTTTTTTTTTAATTTTATTTTCATGTAAGCTGTTTTTAATGTGCTAATGCACACCCATTAATACAGTGATGAATCCATGACTTGGAGATTTCTTCCCACATCAGGCAAATCAGTTCATAAATGTTGCAGGTGCTTAAATATCTACACCTTTCCAATCTGAATACTTTTATTTTATTTTTATTTTTTCTTCACTGCTTTAGGGTCTTGTAGAGGGAGCAGAAGAATTGTTAACCATTTTTCTCACCCCATGTGCTGGTCAGCTCCCCTGAATAGCATCCAGATCCAAATTATCTTTCTAGATCTTCTTATTGAAACATGGGGAAGCTGTGATGTAACAAGGTTTGCTAAAGCATGTTCTGTGGAGAGTTTAGTGGGTCTTCCATGAGAATATGAAGACCACAATAACAACAAAGCAGCCATTTTCTATCTCTCTCCCTCCCTCCCTCCCTCCCTCTCTCTCTCTCTCTTTAATTCTGGATCACAGTTTTGGGAATATCCCATTTTGAAAGAGTTTGAAAATCCTTGCCACAGAATAAATCTAGTACTGAAAGTTTATTGAATCTTTTTTTTCCTGGATATTTTTTCCTATGCAACCATTGCTAATGTGCCTAGAAAATGTACACTTTACAGCTGGGGAATTCCTACTCTAAGCTGGAAAAGTTTCCCATCAATAACCTTTTTTTTTCTCATGCCTTTCACAGACTCACTTAGAATAACAATTGCCTGAAAAACATGAATTAAGCTTTGAAACTGCCAAACTTCTTGCACAATTGTACTTTCTACTTGGCACCCATTCATTGTTACTAATAAATTTATTAAATCATCTTTCCCCTTGCTGGGAAAAAAAAATATCAGCACTTTCCCAATCTACTTTATGGCATATAATTTATATAAACCTACCATAATCCACTAGTTTATGTCTCTCCAACAGCTGAACAATTCAATTCCTTTTGTATTCTTGATGCAGAATTATGGGATTTTTAGTCCTGAGCAGATTTTCTGTCTGTTGGTTAAGTAGATGCAGATCACTTAACACCATAAATTTGATGTATGCTTTAACAAAAAATGATATGGCTTTCACGGATTTAATTTGATTTTGTGCATGAAACCACGGAACGCTATTATGATTTTCTTTGACATGAAGAAACATTTACTGGTTATATATAAATTTTCTTCCTTTGTCTCTAGAGAATCCATGAGCGAAAGACTCCAATCTGGGAATTGTTTATGTTTCTATTTTCTTAAAATACTGGTATATCACTTGATGAACAAAACTTGCTAGGTTTATAGATTCTCTATGTGGTCACGGAATTATTTTTTTAGAGGTCTCCATAAAATTGCTTATCTTCCACACTAATGGCAATCTGTATTTTCTTTAGATTACCTAATATATTCTTGTTGAAGAAGGAAGCTCCTTGGTAGACATAGCAATTCAAACTGATGTACCAGGAGGTCTGAAAGGGCTAAATAGTTCAGATCAGATATCTTTGCTCTAGGCCTTCTCTGGATTATTGGGGGAAAAAATCACAAGCAAGCTCTTTATTAAGAGGCAGAGGAAAAGTAAAAATCTTGTGTTAGTTTCCACAAAGAGGAGCTGTTCATAAGCATTTGAGCTGATTTTTGTGTGTGACAAACTTGCCAAATTTAGTACCAAAGCAGAAATGCTTAATCTCAAGAAAGCTTCCCTGATTCCAGTGGGATTTCATTTCAGCTGAACACATATAGGATTATAACAGTGGTCTTTAGCATGATACCAAAAATATCACTGGGGGTAAAATATATTTGAAACCAGCATTATCTCTGTCAGAATCTTTAAAGCTTGAAATGGAAAAATGTTTTATCTGTCTGTCTATCTATCTATCTATCTATCTATCTATCTATCTATCTATCTATCTATCTATCTCTCTCTCTTTCTACAGTTTCTATCTCTTACTTTTCTTATCTATATATTATCTGTTTGTCTGTCTATCTCTTTTCTCATCTATCGTCTGTCTCATTATCTATCTATCTTTCCTCATCTATCTATCATCTGTCTATCTTTCGTTCTGTCTATCTCTTTTCTCATTTATCATCTGTTTGTTTGATTATCTATCTATCTAGGTATGGTATCTATCTCTTTCTTTTCTCATCTATCATCTGTCTGTCCATCCATCTATCCATCCATCCATCATCTATCTATCTTCCTTCCTTCCTTCCTTCCTTCCTTCCTTCCTTCCTTCCTTCCTTCCTTCCTTCCTTCCTTCCTTCCTTCCCTAGAGTACCAGGATTTGCACAGATCCCATCTCCATAGAATTCCTTACAATAGGCTCCATTTTGATTCAGGCTAGCTTTCATATTTTTAATAGCTCTATATATGTGGGACTCTACCCTCTTTCCTTTAAAATCTTTTAGGTATCCGAGATCTGAGCTGGCTTTATAAAGCAGACAAGAAACATAAGTTTTCAAAAACTGATGGAAGTTAGTTGAGATATTGTGTTCCTTCTATTTTTGTAGTTGGGCAATTCATCTCAACACAGCCAGGAATCTTTAATATATACTATGTAGGTCACCCATTGTTATGCTATACACCCAATCTTCCAAAATTTAATTATCCCTCTGTCTATCTATCTATTCATTAATAATTGAATAAAGTAGATTATTGATATATCGTCATATTAAAAACAGTAATTATATTATTCTAATGCAATTAGAATACAGTTACTTGATGAAAACCCACCAGTCATACCAACAGAGCACAATAATAATATAGATTATTTACAACTCATTGGAGCAAATAAAAAAAAAATACCAAGAATGAAAGAAACCAGGATAGCAGATATTAAATCACAGAGGGAGAGAGACATATAAAGACAGATTAAACCATTATATTGATACTGTATATACAGTATATATATCATTATATACCATTATTATTAAAGTATTTGTGAGCACAAAAATAGGTTGGTGCTGAGAAAGAGAAATATGGACATTATCTGATTATGGACATTAATGTGATCATTCTGAAATGGGAAATACCACCAAAAAGTCCCCATCTACCCCTTCCTCTTCCTCCTCATCTATCTATCTATCTATCTATCTATCTATCTATCTATCTATCTATCTATCTATCTATCTATCTATCCATCCATCCATCCATCCATCCATCCATCCATCCATTCCTTTATTAAAAGGAAAGTAAGATTTCCATGGATCTCTAATAAGTCATGGATAGCTGATGCAGAAATAAATGTTCTATCAAATACCAATGTCTTCAGCTCATTTCAATTGGAGGCCACTATCAGCAACCCACAAGAAACTTAATCTGGTCCCTTGTAAAAAAAAAAGAAAAGAAAGAAAAGGAAAGGAAATCCTTGTAGTTCTGCTTTGCAATAACAAAGAGTTCACGTTCAAGTCCATTTCATAGCACAACCATGGCATTGTCAATATTTTGCGACTGGTAGATTTCCCCCCAGTTAATGATGATGCATTTGATTTATTTTAAATGGTGAAGTGATTTGTGCAAAGGGTAATTCATCTTAAATGGAGCCATTTCTCTTGCTGGACACCAGGAAATTGAAAGCAATTGAACTAAAACTTCAATATCAACCTGTTTTGTCTTTGACTAGAAAGTAGTTCATAGTGGAGATATTGAATGAAGAAAAAAAAATCATATTGGAGAAATTGGTTTCTTTCTTTTACTGATTATAATAAAAGGTATTCACCCTTCTATATAGAGATGATTATTTTGTTTTGAAGAATAACATTTTAAAAAATATATATTATTTCTAAACTTTTACAAAATGCAAGGGGCGAGGAGAAAAAAAATCTGACAGCCAAAATTTTTACGATTTAGGTGTTCGACCATTTTCCTTTTGGAATTTTGTTCCCCCTCCCCCTCAAACAAGTACCATCCCTTAAATCACCAATGCACAAGTTATTGCTTAATCAAAGTCTTCTTCTTCTTCTTCTTCTTCTTCTTCTTCTTCTTCTTCTTCTTCTTCTTCTTCTTCTTCTTCTTCTTCTTCTTCTTCTTCTTCTCCTCCTCCTCCTCCTCCTCCTCCTCCTCCTCCTCCTCCTCCTCCTCCTCTTCCTCCTCCTCCTCCTCTTTGTCCCTTCTCCCTTCTGATTCTCCTTCTATTCAGGGGTTTTCAAACTTGACAGCTTTAAGATTTGTGGACTTCAACTCCCAGTTGATTTGTGGACTTCAACCACAAGTCTTAAACTTGCCAAGTTTGAAGACCCTTATTCTATATCATAGTTTTCATTCCCAGCTGAGTCATAATGCAGGTTTGACAGAAGTACTGCTGGTGGGGGTATTTTTCTACTTGATTAAAGAAGAAATGGATTGATAGATGGATGGGAAGGGAGGGAGGGAGGGAGGGAGGGAGGGAGGGAGGAAGGAAGGAAGGAAGGAAGGAAGGAAGGAAGGAAGGAAGGAAGGAAGGAAGGAGAGAGAAGGGAGATGGGAAAGGAAGGTAGGAAAAGGAAGGAAGATGTATAATTTCTAAGAATGAAATGTACATTTTAGATGTTTTGCTGGATTTAGCAATGTCTATTTATTCAAAGATGGTTTTTTTGATTAACAGGAGGGTCCAATTTTTTTGGTGGATTCAAAATTTCCCATACTTGGTTACAGTGCTTAAATTCACAGGAGTTACAGTGCTTAAAGTTACAGAGAAGAATAAGAAAACTTGTTGTATGTTGTCTTACTTTAAAGAAGTTTTGGAAGGGTTGCTGTTGTGCAATAGAGCATTCCAGTTGGGAGAATGAACTAGAACATACAATGTTAGTTCCATCTCAGCTGCATTGATTGCCAATTTAACTCTCACCCAAGTTCAATGCCATAAATAGTTTAGACTGAGCTGTTTGAAAGATCATCAATACTCATATGGCCCAGCTTCAGCCTTACAATTGCCCATGGAAACTCTACTAATATGTCTATCAATATAGCAAGTTCCATTAGGCAAAAAACAAATAAACCTGAACCTGCTGTGCAGTTGCCCAATCCTTGCAGAATGACATCTTGTTAGATGAACATGTGGCATAATATTGGCATCAGGACTACCATTTGGAACAGCTGTCTAACTCCTCCAACTGTTTAGATGGAATTTTTTACTCCTAGGTTGCTGCTTGACTCCTGGACATTTCGTTACCTAACTAGGTAACATGTTTTTTTCTTAATAAAATGTATTAATCTTTATAACTTTAAAAAACAAAAAACAAGCAAAAAGGAAAAGTATCTTAGATTCGACAAATTGTGACATTCTTCTTATACTACTATTTTGTGCATTATTTACAAATATATGCAATTTATGTGAATATAAACATTTAACTTATATCTTGCTTATCCTTGATTCATCATCCATTTAACTATCTTTGTTCGATCCAGTCATACCATTTTCCCCAAATTTTATTGTATTCAGTCTCTTCTCTCTCTTTTAATATCAAAATTAATTTATCCATCTCAGCACAGGTCATTATTTTTTGAATGACCAGTTCATCCGGAGGTATAGATTTATGTTTCCAGCATTGGGCGTAAGCAATTCTGGCTGCATCCTGCTATAGATGTTACTTTTTTAGTAATGAAACATCTGGGAGTCAAGCAGGAAGCTTAGAGGAAAAACCTCTAAGCCTAAATCTAAAACTCAAGCAAAGAATGTTCTGTACAATTTCTATCCTCCAAATGTGCTTTTTTAAAGAAGCAACTGGACTTTCTTGTTTTTCTTTGAGGATGTTTCACTTCTCATCCAAGAAGCTTCTTCAGTTCAGAACAAAAGAAGTTTCTTGGATGAGATGTGAAACATCTTCAAAAACAATACCCAAGAAAATCCAGTTGAAAAAGCACCTTTGGGACAACCATGAGCTGGATGACTGAGAATCTCTTCAGATCATTTTTAGATTAACAGATTAACAGTTTTGGAAGGTACCTTGTCGGTCAACTAGTCCAACTACCTTCATAGACTCCAACTTGGTAGTTGTTTCTTCACCTACTATGATCTTGACAAACCTACTGTATGCATAAATATAAATGCATATAATACATATCAGGAGTATTTAACCTGAATTAATTTGATCTTTAGTGTAACAGTTGTTTGGAATAGACATTTCCCATTTGCTAAGAGTTGGTGCCTTTAAACCACAGTAATCTTGAAGAAAGTCTGCATAGTTTTTCAGAGAAGTGGCAAGATGAAATTATTGTGATATTTTATTTTACTGCATGTATTTCTGTGCTTCTCCATCCCAAATGCCTCTGAGCAGCGTATACCAAAGGCAGAGTTTAATAACAGCAGAACAAAAGAGAAAACAAAACCAAAGGGAAAACTGTAGAAACCACAATGGGGCAGCCCAATAGGATCAGTCCTAAATGCAATTGGTGTCCACCTCATCGTGTAAGTTCTTTCTGAATGTGATGGTCCATATATATTCTGTGTTATTTCACAGAAGGGAAGACAACATTGGGAAGGCCCCTGTTCTGACCAACCCCCAGAAGTGTGCTGTAAATTGTACCCCCCAATCTGATACTATTCAGTCTGGTTACTCATGTAACTGGAATACATGGGAGATAAACAACTGGGCCATTATTCTGGCCGTAGGAAGACCCACAGATAGAATGAAGTGAGCCATTTTAGTCAACATATCCACCACCACCAAAATGGTTGTAGCACCCTTCGATGGTGGCAATTCAGTAATGAAGTCCAATGAAACTGCACCCCAAGGTCTTTCTGGCGTGGGTAATGGCTGCAAGAGAGCAGGGGGTGCACCAAGAGCATACTTGGCTTGTCAACAGATCCCACAGGACACCAGATATCCCGACACATCATGTTTACATCTCAGTCACCAAAATGTCCTTGAGATGAGATGCAGTGTTTTGAACACCCCAAAGTGTCCTCCTCCGGACTATCATGACATTGACGTAAGATCATGAAGAGGACATCCAGGCATGTAAATGTGATCATGGAACCACAACAGGTCCCCAATATATGCCCTTGTCTCTTGTCTCCCATTCTCATCCAATTCACGAGGCCAAGCTGCCACAAACGGATCCTGTCGCTGCGCCTCCTGAATCCTCACTTGAAGGTCCATAGGTTCCTCTGTGGCTGCAAACTCCTCCAACGTAATCACAGTCTGGAGCAAGATTTTGTCCTCCCTTCGGATATACTCGGGCTTCCGGGACAATGCATCAGTGCGTTGATTCCCCCCACTTGGAACATAGGTCACCAACTCCACAGGTAGATCCAAGCCCATGGGCGTAATCACATCCCATACACAGGTATGCAAGCAATGTTTGGCACACTTCCTATCAAGAAATTGCACAGTTCCAGATGACCAGACAATCTGTGGATCATGAGCCTGTAAGCACTCCAAACCCCGCACCACATGAAAATAAGGTACTGCGGCAACATAGAACACGGGTTCCTCCACATGCTGCCCAATACACATGCGAAGGGGTTTGGTTGCAGCAACCACAGGTCCTGAACAAAGGGGCCAACCATCAATCATCTCCACCATTACTGGCAGGGACACCTGTTGCTGGGGAATGAACCACTGCTCAATAAAATGAGCATCCATGAAACTGACCATGGCCCCTAAGGCGACTAAGGCTTGGATTTCCACTGCTCCATAACCAGGCACAAACACACTTGCAGTCAGCACAAGATGCTTCGCCAATGACGACTGGGATGGACATGTCGAAGATGTCAAAGATGGCAAGGATGCCAAGGAAGGTGAAGATGGCTGGCCCAGGGACTTTGAAACCTGACCTACAGACCCCCATAGGCCATGTGATACTCATTTCCCACTGCCACTAACATTGCTGCTGTGGGTGTCTTAACAGGACACTTGACCACAAAATGGCCTCGATTGCCACAATAGAGGCATAACCCATCACGATGATGCCTGTCCTTTTCTACTTGGGTCAGGCAAGGGCGGGCAGCCCCCAGGTGCATGGGCTCTTCCAAAGGCACTTCCACCAGGGGTGCTGTCTTGCTGGGAACAGATGCAGTCTCCATCCATCATTGCACCTGTCGCTGCTGAAGCCTAGCATCAATACGAAGACACAGATGCATGAGCTCTTGAAGGGTGTGAGGGCATTCAATGTGCACCAACATGTCCAGAAGCTCTGATGACAAACCCTCCTGAAACGGGTCTAATAGTGCTGCCTCATTCCATTCTACATCCTGGGCGACCATCTGAAAGCTAGCAATTTTATCCATGAGCGAGCCACATCCCTGCTTCAACTCTCTCAAATGTCTGTTTGCTGTTTGGCTCCAAACAGGGTCCTCAAACATGGCCTGGAACTGACTGCAAAACTCAGCATAATTGTCCAACAGCTGGTTGGGCTGGGTCAACAGAGGCGTTGCCCAACGTGCTGCAGAGCCTGACAGCAAAATAATAAAAAAAACTCACCTTATCCCAGTCAGTGGAGAAGTTGTCTGGCCGAAGGCTCATATAAAGCTGGCACTGCCCCAAAAATGCTGGAAAATGGGCCAGCGATCCATCAGGTTTATCTAGCATTGCCACCGGGCATTTACAGCATGGCCAAATAGCTTGCATCTGCACAACCTGCGCAGTCAAAAGAGCCACTTGCTGGCTTAACTGGGTGTTGTCTGCTCTGAGTTGATCCAAAGTCACCACATGAAAAGCAGAAACAAGTTGAAGGGGTAGCTGGAGACAAAATGTGATGACCCAGAAATATCATAAAAAACCAAAACGTAAATAAAAGACCTTTAATGCCTTCAACTTGGCTTCATTGTTTAATTGTTCACAGTGGAGGAGTAAGCTATTTTCAAAATAACATTTCAAAATAAAATCAAAATAAAGAGTTCAAATAAACAATAAACAAAAACAAACTGCATTGAATAAAGTTCCCATGACAGACCAGGATGGATAATTGCCAACTTCAAGAAGATAACCAGGGACAGTCCGTTGGGAGAACGCCAACCAAGATCTTTAGGAATAAAACACTAATTTGTCTCCAGCGTCTATTAGCATGCAGGTCGAAAGCCTTATGCAAATCTCACACCTACAACCCATGAAGAGGATCATGGCCCTCTCCTCCTGAGTAGACCATGTTTTACCCTGATCCTCTCCTCCCTGCGTGTCCTAGGATAGATAGGGGATGGGCCTGGGTCCTCCTCTGACTGCTCAGCTAGCCTCTTCCCTTTCCCAGCCTCCTCCACCACCTCTGGAGCCACACCTCCACTCCATGTTGGCTGTTCCTCCTCTTCCTCAGAGGCAGTCTCCACCAGGGGCATAATACCAAGGCTTCCAAGACCATAAATACACACACGCTTATTTTAAAAACAAGTATTATTTTATTGCAATGCTGGGAATTATTCTCATTCCCAGCCAGTAATGAATCTCAAACAGTCCCTTGAGATAAGCACCCACCTTTCTTTCCTGTGAAATACTGCCAATAATGGAAGTTTCAAATGAATTAGAAAAAAAAAAAACAATTGAAGTACAAAGAGCTTCAAGAATGAATCTGAACTGAATGAATGACTTTGCTTCCTGCAAAGGTTTCATCACCTTTGCCTGTACTTTATACCTTATGGGAGGGGCAATCACCTCCCAGCCTTACTCCCGAGTTGCCCCTTTTGTCTCAGCTGCTCTTGCCTTCTGGCACCTCTGTGCATATGCGCACTGGGAACAGGCTCCCCTGGTTCCTCTGCCTTGCTGCTGCCAGACTCTGGAGGCTCCAGAGTCAGCACCCTACTCCCAGATGGTCCTGGTCCCATCTCTGCATTGGATACAGGACCCTTGTCCGAGTCCTCCCCAGACTCCCAGACTGATCCCTGTTCTTCCCCACTGTCTCATACCCATATTAGGGGTTAAAACTGCATCTTTCTTGAATATACAAAATTGAACTAGATTCATGTCAAATCTAAGACACTGTTCTGGAAACTACTGGTCTCCCTAAATCATTAACTAATTTTATTCTCAGATCTATTGCTCAAGCATTTTAAGGAAAAATGTTATGAATCAAAGCTGTAATTTTTGTAGCTTGTATGTGAAATGTATGTGGGCTCCAATTTACTCTGTCACAACATTTTAAAGAAAAGAAAATTTTTCATAGACCATTTCTACAGAAATTTTGAATCCTGTTTTGAAAATAAAAATTGGGCATTAATTGTTTGAATGTGATGGTTCAGTCAGTTATTCCCAATTCTAAACTTTTTGTGCTAGTATGATGCAATCTGTGTTTCACTGGTATCACCACAATTTGTACTTTCTTGTTCCAGTTTTATCTATCCTCATAAACAGGTGCATTGCTTTCTATTTCAGCACCAATCTGCATGGAACAAAATGCTTTAAAAATCTCTTTAGTTGTAGAAATTTCACTCGCAAGAGATTCAGTCGTTCATATCCTTCTTGCTATGGATACAGATCCCGTTACAATCCAAATTTGCATTGAAAATTCTTTTAAAAAATAGATCTAAGTGAGGCACAGGTTTTTCCTCCTTTCTTGTGAGATTCAGAATGTCTTTCACACTGGCCATCACCTGAGATTTCTCAAAGTTGGAGCTGCACTTGGAAATCATTTTCCCCTGATAACACAAGCAACATAAGAATATGTGACTAAATAAATAACTGACATAAAATTTGGCAACTGTAATCAGATAAAAATGCAGCTTAAAGTATTATTATTTTTAGTTGTTCCACTAAAAGGGTCAATGAGAATTGGGGCGAGACATGAGGGGCCCACAGGATGTCCAGGGCAGAACAGAGTAGTGAAATGAGCATTGGGACTTTATAAACTCAACCGCTTCCATCATCACATGCAGGGTTCCTACACAAATACAAAAAGAGTGGAGCTTATATGATGTCACAATACTTGTTCTACCATTTTGACATCAACTGGGTGAGGAAAAAAATCACCTGGGTTTCCCATCTCTGACCTTCATGGCAAGGTTCATCCTTTGTCCTGAAGTTACAGAACATGTTTTGTTGTGGTGGTTGGCTGGTCAGTAGGTTTTGTTTTTGTTTTATTTGATTGTACTTTGGTCTATTTATAATGATTCAGCTGCCAAGTGGGATGATCACTCCTGCCAAGATAAAACAGTTGACTTGACAAAATGTAAAACACAAAGCAGTTTTCTTCCCAAAGCAAACAATAACAGTGCAATCACAGACCTAGTTGCAGAATGTTGCTCTAGTAGTCTTCCAAGGCTCCTTTCCACTCTGTCATTCTGTATTCTGATTTTGACTACATGACGTAGTATATGTGCATTATTTGTATATTGGGAATCTCATTGCATTTCTGTCTGAATTTCATTTTTGGCAGCGGACCTGTTTATCCCCCACCCACATCCCACTCTCCCTTTAAACTAATTTCAGCACAAAAATGATTCATAGTTTTTCTATGTGGTGAGCCTTTCCAATGTATGGATTCTGTGTTGATTTTTAAGATACATAGTTGACAGACAGACAGATAGATGAAAGAGAAAAAGAAAAGAAAAAAGATTTGGTAGATAGAAAGAAAGAAGATAGGTAAAAAGATTGATAGATGACAGAGAAAGAAAGAAAAGATGGATGGATGGATAGATAATAGAATGATAGATAATAAGTAGATAGAAATATAGGTAGGTAGGTAGGTAGATAGATAATGGATGGATAGATAAATAGATAATAAGTAGAGAGAAAAACAGATAGATGACAGAGAAAGAAAGAAAAGATGGATAGAGAGATAGATGGAAGATAGAATGATAGATGATAGATATAGATAGATAGATAGATAGATAGATAGATAGATAATAAGTAGGTAGGTAGGTAGGTAGATCAATAGATAATACCTAAGACAGACAGACAGAGACAGACAGATGAGAGAGAGAGAGAGAGAGAGAGAGAGAGAGAGAGAGAGAGAGAGAGAGAGAGAGAGAGAGAGAGAGAGAGAGAGAGAGAGAATGAGAAAGCCACGTTGCTAGCTCATTTGTAAGGTCAGACATCTACTACTATCAGATGCGTGAACCCAACTGCATTTTTTGTGTTTCCGATTCTTGATAATTTTCACATGAAAGGGTACCTCCCCCCACCACTCAAAAACCATTCCATATGTGTGCATGAGTGGAATGAGCCTCTGTGCCCAAGACTCATTTGCCATCTGTTTTGAGATTTATTTATTTATTTCTCTCCATTCCCTTACAGCTGGGCCTTGAAATAATTGTCCACTAGCTCATGTGCTGAGGGCAGACCATCTTGCTATTATTTTCTGGGTTTTCCAATTCATTTAACCTGCCCGTTTAGGCTTCCCTCCCTCCCATAAGAGGAAAACCAAATGTTTGTGTTGTCATCATTTGTAGGGCCAAAGCACAAGGCCATGTCACTCGAGACCAAGGATGCTCCTCCAAAAAAGGAGAAGGGGGACAATTTCTATCAGGGATCCCAAAATCTCAGGAGAATAAATATATTTAGGGGACGTTGCTGTGCTCTTAGAAACGTTAATCCGATGAAAAAATGGCCATCTATCTTTAAAAGTGTGAGCGGCTAAAATAACATTTCGTACAGATTTAGCAAGCAGTGTCCAGGTGTTCCATTTGTTTTAATTAATAAAAATGAAGGTTGTTTGATGCTCATGAATGAACCTTTGGGTCCACACCCGGGAGCTCTTCATTGGCAGCAGAGAGGAGTCTTAACATCTACTGAACATCCTGTCCTGCTATATTCTTGGACGGTTTCATTCCTCCCATCCTCCACCTCCATCCATCCTCTCACGAGCAGATTAATGCAAGCGGGTTTTTTTTAAAAAAAAAAAAAGAAAAGAAAAAACTGAGCAGAATGAACAGAATGAAAGAAGAGATCAAGTGCTTAGGGTTTTTTTTCCTGAATAATAGCTCAGGAGGTCCTTGTGACGACAGTTAGGTCAACCAGGGTCACTTCTCAATGACAATAGCACAAAGGAATTGCTTTGCTGAAGTGCCACCTTTACTGTTAAATAGCAAAAGTGGAAAAGACAGCAAAAGGGGAAAGAGGAGAAGATGAACGAAGAAGAGGAGGAGGAGGAAGAGAAATAATTAACAATAACAATAACAATAACAATAATAATAACAATAACAATAACAATACCAAATATATTTTGGATGCAGCTTATGCTGATCCTGAACTGTGAACATCTTCTGAGCATTCTTTAGAAAAGAATACCTGATGGTGATAGCTATTATAGCACTTAGACTTCTATACCGCTTCACAGTGCTTGATAGCCCACTCTAAGTGGTTTACAGAGTCAGCCTCTTGGCCCCAACAATTTTGGGTCCTCATTTTACCCATCTGGGAAGGATAGAAGGCTGAGTCAACCTTGAGCCTGGTGAGATTTGAACTGCCAAATTGCAGGCAGCCGGCAGTCAGCAGAAGTAGCCTGTGGTACTGCACTCTTAACTACTGCGCCTCTGAGGCTCATAGGAGGAGGAGGAGGATGGCAATGATGAAGAAGAAGTCATTAAACATGTGATGGCCTTTTTGTGGTTGAGAAGAGGCAGGGACAGTGAGAGGAAATACATTTGGCTGTCATTCTATGCACCAGAAACAGTACAGTTCCCCTGGCTTCATCATGCTTCCAAGCTTCTCAAAGGGGGTGCCTGTTTTCTCCTTTTGTTAGCAGTTGGCAGGTGTCGGCCTTTCGTTTGTCTTGAAATGCAAAAGAAAAGAAAAGCAGGCGAAGATTGTTAAGCATGTTTTAGGAATGTCCTGAGTGCTGAATATTTTGAGAGAAAAAGCAGGCACCAAGTACAAGCCAGGTGGCTATTTTCAGTGGTGTGTGGCACAGCATTCTTTGCAACGTTCGCAAAGCTGATGAAAAGTACATTTTTGGACCCCATACAACTTGGCTTCTGGTCAGAAGTCTAGAAGAAACAAGAGATGTCCATAAAACAGGGTGGATTCAGAGGAGAGTTAATAGATTTATTGGTCCTTTCAAAATTAGGAGGATAGTCTCCAAGTGCCAGATAAGACACTAAGGTATAAACTATCAACTGTTGGGTTCAAATTTCAACAGAACCACTTTGACTGCGATCCCAGGCACAATGGACAAGAACTATCTTAAAACACTGTGGAATTTTTTTGTTTTTTTGCAAAGTCTCATTTTTAATTTTTTTTTTTAAAAAAAAACCCATCCATGATATATAGAATTACATTACTAAAACTTGGCAAATATCCCAGTCCTTGGGGCAGAGTGGTAGATTTTATTGTTATTCAAGGTTTGCCTTCTGGACACTTATTATCCCCATTGTTTTTATGGTTCTTTCTTTTTCCAATGTGCCTCCCCTCCCCCAATTTATCTGGACTCAGGTGACTTCTAAAATGGTATTAAATAAATAAAATTCTATGCCAGCCAGGATTCTTACAGTCATAATACGAAGATAATAAGTAAAGAAAGTATTTGTTTTAATGCCATTTTACAGTTAACAATATCATGTTATCACGTCTTGAAATGCTCTCCCAACAATCTGCATATTGCTCTTTTTATAAACAAATGTAATATCCATTCTACCTCATTGAGAAACAGAAAGTGACTGGGGGATATAATACACCTCAGACAATCATAAAAATGGACTTGGTGTAGTGTGGGTGTAGGTGTTTTGTAGAACTATCTGCAAAGCCTCCTGGTTACTTCTTCATGGTATCCCATTTGAGCATTTCTGGGTCTTTGAATGGTAGGGACAAAGTCATTGTTAGAGCTTGGAGAGACCAGGGAGGTGAGCAGGACAATGAAAAAATAATAATAATCAAAATAACAGCTGTGATTGCACTGTAAAAATCCACATAGATGGATAGATGGATGGATGGATGGAGAGATAGATCAATAGCAATAGCATTTAGACTTATGTACTGCTTCATAGTGCTTTACAGCCCTCTCTAAGCGGTTTATAGAATCAGCATATTGCCCCCAATAATCTGGGTCTTCATTTTATTGACCTTGGATGGAAAACTGAGTCAATCTTAAAGTCGGTGAGGTTTGAACTGCAAAACTGCTGGCAGTCAGCAGAAGTAACCTGCGGCATTGCATTCTAACTACTGCTCCACCGCGGCAATAGGTTAGATAGAGATAGATAGATAGATAGATAGATAGATAGATAGATAGATAGATAGATAGATAGATAGATATAGATTTAGGTTCATTGAAGTGTGGGGAGACCATACTTGTGATACTGCATCCAAATTTGGTCAACACAATACATAAAGAGATATTGAAACTCTTGAAACAGTTTAGAAAAGAGCAATAAAGAAGATCAGGGATCTGAAGGCTAAACCCTATGATGAACAATTGAGAGATCTAGGTGTACCTAATGTAATAAAGAAAAGGATTAGGGGTGGCATAATAGCTGTCTTCTGGTATTTGAGAGCTATCACAGACAGGGGTTGTGGGATAGGGGTTCAACCTCTACCCTAAACCATAGGTCACCAACCTTTTGGACCTCAGGGACCACCAAACTCATAATTTTAAATCCCAGGGACCACTAACTGGTTCTGTGGGCGTGGCCTAATTTGTGGCTGTGACTTGGTAGTCATGTGACTGGCTGGGCATGGCTTGTATGTAAATATTATAAATATTATAAATATTTATATAAATATTGATTTTTTTTTAAAAAAAGAGCAACTTTACCCAAAATCAGGCAAAGCAGGCAGGCAGATTGAGTTGCTCACAGAATCACAGATTCATTCAGAAGTCTATCTGCCATCGGCTAGCTCAGTCTGTCACATAAAATTTGCTAGCAAGCAAACTTACAAAATTAACTCACAACACACCATGTATGTAAATATTGATTTTTGTATTAAAAAAAGAGCAATTTTTACCCCAAATCAAGCAAAGCTGGCAGGCAGATTAAGTTGCTCACAGAATCACAGATTCATTCAGAGATCTATCTATCTGCCATTGGCTAGCTCAGACTGTCACATAAAATTTGCTAGCAAGCCAACTCACAAAATTAACTCACAACACACTATGTATATAACTATTGAAATTTTATTTTTAAAAAAGAGCAACTTTTACCCAAAAATCAGGCAAAGCAGGCAGGCAGATTGAGTTGCTCACAGAATCATTCAGTGATCTATCTATCTGCCTTCGGCTAGCTCAGTCTCTCAAATTTGCTTGCCGTGAGTCTGCACTGAATAATAGAACCTCCTAAGGGAAGTTAGGCTGTGCTTAAAAGCACAGCTGAAGATCTAAAGACTAGCTAGAAAGCAAGAAATCCAACCATTTCCTGCTTCCTAGCTAATCTAAATTTCCCGGCACAGCAGAATAGATAGTTGTAAAAAGGAAAAATAGCAATTTAGCAGGAAAGTTTGCCAGGTAAGGAGTGAGTGGGCGGGCAGGGTTCCCACAGGCCATGTGGGTGGTGCAGCTTGTGTTTCTGCACAGCCTGAATTAATTGCTTGGGGGGGGGGGGTGCTCAGGGGGTGAGATTTCTCTGCAGCCCACCAAAATTTTCTCACGGACCCCCAGTGGGCTGTGGCCCACCGGTTGGCGACTGCTGCCCTAAACCACTTGAGGACAGGGCAAAAAGCAATGGGTGGAAGCTGATCAGAGGGAGAGCCAATCTGGAACTGAGGAAAAATGTCCTAACTGTGAGAACAATTAATTAGTGGAACCTCCAGACATTGTGGGGGTTTCATCATGGAGGTTTTTAAATTGGACAACCATTTGTCTGGAATGGTACAAGATCTTTTGCCATGGGAGGGGGTTGCCCTAGAGAACCTCCAACTTCATTATTATGTTCTATGATCCCCATAAAAAAGGGGGTAGGACTTTGGTTATGGCTACCATCTTGACCCTTTTTTTTTTTTTTTTACATACTCAAAACTCAGTAGAGCCTTCTGGAAGAACCTCGTTTTGCAGCATTGTTCTTCTTTGTGAGAGCTAGTGAAGGTATCTCCTCACATACAGTGTATTGGAGAAGTTACAGGTGTCCAAGCATAAAATAATGAATGGCTGATGTGTCTCCCAGAACTGAGATAGAGTCTTTGGAAACTGATCTGCTTATTCAACTCCATCTCTCCCTCATGATTTGTGTGTTGTTATCAGTGTTGTGGTTGTAATTTTAGACAGTGATGGAATTTTGATTCCCCCCTCCCCCTGCCAACTCAGTTACAACAGTTTGTTCTTTGACCTGTTAGGGTACTGCACATAGTCTGTGCTGTATATGTTATTATCATTTATACAATCATGTATTAAAGAAGGTTGATTTCACCTATTGGTGAAATCGGTGGTGCAGTGGTTAGAGTGCAATAATGCAAGCTTCAGCCAGCTACCTCACCAGGCTCAAGGTTGAACTCAGCCTTCCATCCTTCCAAGGTGGGTAAAATGAGGACCCAAATTGTTGGGGCAAGAGGCTGACTCTGTGAACTGCTGAGAGAGGGATGTAAAGGACTACCAAGCGATATATAAATCTAAGTGCTATTGCTATTTGTTTAATGTGTGTCTTGCTTTGGAGATGCTAGCATTGGTTTCTTTTATCAGATGCCTTGATGTTTTGGGCTGGGGAATGCTGGGAGTTTTGGCATGCTGACTAGGGAATTCTGGGAGTTGATGTCCACAGCTTTACTAGGGGCAACATGTTATCAGTCTTCCAATATTTGAGGGGCTGTCACACTGAAGAGGGGAGAGGGTAACCTATTCTTTGACACACCTGAAGGCAGGACAAGAAGCAATGGATGGAAGAGCAATGAAAAGAGATCCTATCTAGAATTAAGGAAAAATTTCCTGACGATGAGAACAATTCATCAGTGGAATGGCTTTCCCCTAGAAGTTGTGGGTATTACATCACTGGAGTTTTTTAAGGAAAAGATTGGACAGCCGTTTGTCCAGAATGATACAGGCTTTCCTACCTGAATAGAGGGTTGGAATAGAAGACCAGATCTTAGAGTCTTAGTGGACAACCAGCTAAATATGATCCAGCAGTTTGCAGCAGCAGCCAAAAAAGCCAATGCAATCCTAAATTGCATTAATAGAGGGATACAGTCAAGATCAAGTGAGGTATTAATACACTCTATAAAGCCTTACTAAGACCACACCTAGAACACTGTATCCAGTTTTGGTCACCACACTATAAAATGATGTTGAGACTCTAGAAAAAATGCAAAGAACAGAAACCAGGATGATTATGAGACTGGAGATTAAAACATATGAAGAACGGTTACAGGAACTGGGCCTGGCTAGTCTAATGAAGAGAAGGACTAGGGGAGACAGGATAGCAGTCTTCCCATACTTGAAGGGCTGCCACAGAGGGGAGGAAGGGGTCAAGCTATTTTCCAAGGCACTTGAAGGTCAGGCAAGGAACAATGGATGGAAACTGATGAAGGAGATATTTTTCAACCTGGAAATAAGGAGAACTTTTCTGACAGTGAGAACAATCAACCGATGGAACAGAAGTTGCCTTCAGAAGTTGTGGGAGCTTCATCCCTGGAAGCTTTCAAGAAGAGATTAGACTGCCATTTATTAGAAATGGTGTAAAGTGTCCCGGTTTGGGCAGAAGGCTGGACTAGATGACTTACAAGGTCCCTTCCAACTCCGTCAATCTGTAAATCGCCAAGGTTTGAGAATCACTGGTACAGACTGATGGAGATCTTTGCTGAGGTCTGAGGTGAAGGCCACCTGGGGAATTGTCCCATCCATGGATCCTCCTGCTGACATCCATCAAATTCCTCCTCTCTCCTCTTTTGGGCTTGAACCTGACTTTGTAATTCAGCTAATGGCCTGTGTCAAGAAGCACAGAGAAAGGACCTCCTCCCTTTGCTGCTGCCTCCCCTCCCTTCCTCTCTTGTCAGAAGCCACAGTTATTTACTTTCCAAAACTGACAGAAAAAAGCACTGCAGGGGCTTCATTTATTTCTGTTCAGAATGTTATTATTGTCTAATGCACGGGGAACCAGGCATGCATTGCAGATGAATTCTTCTAATCTTTATTGTTACGCTGGGTGACTGCTTCAAGAGCAGAACTGGCTCGGTGGAATGGCTTCCGAATCCTCACACTGGGCTGCCCATCTTGGCTTAAGGAAGGCAGGGTGTTTCGTAAAGAAGACCCATCCAAGTTTCATAAAGAGGACAAAGTTCATAAAGATGTCCCATCCCTGTCTTGGCATTCTGTCTTAATTCTCCCCCATACACACACACACACACCATCCATCACGGCTGAAAAATCTGTTTTTATTCACTCTGCAATGGAAATAATAAAAAGGGGGAGATAATATTACTGTAAACAATGTAATTAATGCTCTTTTTTTTTAATGTGCTGCTCTTTTATGAAGGAAAGAAGTGGTGGAAATAGAAAACTGGTTTGAGCAGAAGCTGGGCAGATACTTTGGAGATTATTGCAAAGAAGTATTGCATTATCCTTGCTTTCCCATGATTAACAGAGTGGGAAGGGATCTTATAAGTCATATAGTCCAGAGGTCGCCAACTGATGGACTGGGGACCACCGGTGGTCCACGAGAAAATGTTGGTGGTCCGCAGAGAAATGTCCCGCCAAAGCAATTAATCCAGGCTGCGTAGGAACACAAGGTTGTGCCGCCCACATGGCCATCCGCTGGCCCCCACCCTTCAGCCAAGCGCAAACCTTACCTTGAGTAGAGCCATATAAACTGGAACTGGAAGGTAAGACCAACAGCGAGGGAGGGAAATCCATCCCAGGGTGGCTTGCTGATGTTGGTGGGAAAGTCGGTCCCATATTCCAGAGCTGCAGTAGTCACAAAACTGGCCCTTTGGTCATCCCGGAGTAGCTCCTCCAGTCCATGGCAGGCTGGTGCACCTGGGTGGAGGAGCAGCTGCTCTGGGATGACCAAAGGGCCAGTCCTGTGACTACTGCAGCTCTGGAATATGGAACCGACTTTCCCACCAACGTCAGCAAGCCACCTTCAGTCAAAATTCATATTAGTGGTCCGTGGGATTTAAAATTATGAGTTTGGTGGTCCCTGAGGTCCAAAAGGTTGGCAATCCCTGATCTAGTCCAACCCCCACCCAAGCAAGAGGCCCTACACCATTTCTGACAGATGGCAGTCCAGTGAAAGCCTCCAGGGATGAAGCTCCCACAAGTTCTGAAGGCAACTTCTGTTCCATCGGTTGATTGTTCTCACTGTCAAAAAATTCCTCCTTATTTCCAGGTCGAATCTCTCCTTGATCAGTTTCCACCCATTGTTCCTTGTCTGGCCTTCAGGTGCCTTGGAAAATAACTTGATTTCTTCCTCTCTGTGGCAGCCCCTCAAATATTGGAGCCGCTAGTCAGATATACATGTAGACCTTGACTTACAACCACAATTGACCTCAACATTCCTGCGGTTAAATGAGTTTTGCCCATTTTACGACCTTTCCTGTAACAGTTGTTAAGGGAATCACTGTCATGGTTAAATCAATGTCATGGTTCTTAAGTGAATTTGGTTTCGCCATTGACTTTGCATGTCACAAGGTGATGACATGACCCCAGGACACTGTAACCATCATAAATATGAGTCAATTGGCAAGTACTTGAATTTTTATCATGCCATGCAATGGCCATAAGGGTAAAAAATAGTCATAAGTCACTTTTTTCAATGAGGTTATAACTTTGAACAGTCACTAAATGAACTGAGGAGGTTCTATGGCCAATATGTTAATATACCGAAGGGTCTCCCTCTCCCCACCCTCAACCCAGCTCTTCACCTCAATTCCTTAAGCTTCTCTCCTGATTACAGCCTTTTATTGAGCATAAACATCAGGGTGGCATGAAATTTTAATCCTTTGACATCAGTGTGGGATTCAATTTTTTTTTTTACAGATTCCATGGACGTGGCTTGGTGGGCATGGCAGGGGAGGGATACTGCAAAATCCTAATTCCCTCCCCATCCCACTAACCTGCTTTCCAGCTCAATTCTCCTGTGCAGGGCAACAAAAGAAGACCCAGCCAATCAGCTGGGACTCAATGGGAGGCGGAGAATAGTTGGGGTTGGCAGGACCAGTCAGAGGTGGGATTTGCTGGTTATCCGAACTACTCAAAATTTCTGCTATTGGTTCTCCGGAACCGTTCAGAACTGGCTGAAGACCACCTCTGATTGACATTTGTGAACATCCCGCTGCTTCCAAAGGATGTCTGTCAAGAACGAAAAAGACTTATGTTCTTTTTTTTTCTTCTTTTTGATAACATATGTATCTCCATCACTATTACCCTTATGTTTTGTTGCTTTTTTCCTCTCTCTTTTAGTTATTAATCAGAAAGCAATAGAATATCAATTAAAAGAAAGGAAACAATATAAAGTGTGAGAAATGGTCATAGGTCCCTTTTTTCCAGCTCCATTGTAGCTTTGAATGCTCACTAAACGAATGGCCTTTGGACAGGAATCTTTAAATGTTAGGTTTCAAGACATCCTTTAGAGGTCTTCCAAGCTCCATCCTTGCACTCAATCGCTTAAGTTGCCAAGTCAAAACAGGGCTCTGGCAGGAAGAATTGGCTTAATCTGCTGTTTCATTCTCTTTTCTAGTGTTTATTTATTATTTCCTCTTGGGAAAGAGTATAATCCTTGATAGGGATGCATTTCTGTGTTTGCCTGACATGTTGAGTGAACTAAAAAGAACGAAGGAACTTCTGCTAAAACATGGAATGGATTTTTATGCAGGCAACAAAATACGTGGTGTATGAGCAGATTTGGTCTGTTGTGACTGACATTTGTTAAAACCAAGGCTTGTTTAAATCAGGCGTTTCCTATGTCTATTTAAGTCATAGCTGATTCAAATAAATAAATTATTATAAACTGTTATTCATTAAACATGAAACTCAGACAACTGAACATTTAAAAATGTATCACAAATATCACTGACTGGCTCTGATGATTGATACGGGTTTCTGCCAGCATCCTAGGTATCAACCAAGTATCTTCTTAAAATGTATGTCCTTCTGAGTAACGCAATCTTTTGCAGCTCCACTGGCACTACAGCAGGAAGCTGCAACTTCTTTATGTATTTTGCAAAATTCTTGGACTTGGTACCAAGTGCCCTGATGACAATGGGTATCACTGTCACATGTTTCATCCATAATTGTGTAGTTTCGATGGCCAGGTCATAATATTTTGTAATTTTTTTTCCAGTTCTTTTTCTTTGGCTCTGGCATCTCCTAGTACAGTGATATCAATAAATTGTATGTTTTGGTTTTTGACAACTGTGATATCTGGTGTGTCATGTTGCAAATGACGATCCGTCTGTTGTTATTGTTGTTATTGTTGTTATTGCTGTTATTGTTGTTATTGTTATTATTGTTGTTGTATTTAGTTTTCCTGACACAACACATAAATTAACTCCTTTGGCTGAATTTACACAATTTGCTAATGGAGATTGTTTTGCCATTTAGTAGTACATCAGGGAAACTCATTCTACCTATGTGTATATATGTGTGCATTTGTGTGATTTAGATCCGTTTTGCATGTCTTGTGTTTTAAAAACCAGGATATAAAATCCAAGCAGAAAAACATGATAGACATTTGTGGAATTCAAAGCACAGTCCAAGACTGTTTTCCTTTTCATATCAGCTTGCAAGCAACAGTAGGCAACCCCAGGAGTTGAAAACAATTTGAAAATTATTGTTATTTGTGCTGGGCATGGAAGTGAGCTCTGGAATATTTGAGAAGGGCAACACGGTGTCGTTATTATCTCGAGTCAGGAAATAAATCTGCTGTATTCATTTTGGTTGATATAGCTGATCCCAAACTCTCAAGACTTCTAGCTAAGAATAAGCAATCATAAGAAATACAGCTACACTATGGGAAAGTACAGGCAAAGCTGGAGGTTGGAGTTAAGTGCGTCATTAGCTTAGAAATGTTACATTCCCACAAATAGTCCAAAACAACCCTTATCTGGTACCAATTTAGTGTTAACCTTTAATTGACTTTTACTTTGGTAAAGGTAAAGGAGTCCCTGCAGATTTTACTCCACTAGTTGTTGCCAAGTCATTTCCATTTCAAGCCAGCATTGTCCAAAGGTATTTCCATGGTCATGTGGTTAGCATGATGTCACAGAATGCTCTTACTTTCCTGCTGAAGTGGTACCTATTTATCTATTCACATTTGCATTCTTTTGAATCGCTAGGTTGGCAGGAGCTAGGGTAAGAATGGGAGCTTATCCCGTCTCATGGGCACTCGGTTCTTGAACCTGGGCTGCTGGCTTTCTAGCCGACAACTCCTAACCACTGAGCCACCCTGCTGCCTCTTTTGTATATAGACTGAACAATCAATCTTTGAACTGCTTTTAAATTATTAAAATCTGTTTAACATATGGCTCTGATCCTTTGCACCTGACATTAATCTTGATGCTTTTAACAAATCTGTCTGTTCTTCTACACATATCCAAAGGAACTGCAAGTTGAACATTTACAGGGGAGATAAATAGACCCCAAACGTTTACAAAAACTGTAACTATCCTCAAATATGTATTTCAAATCTAGAATCATTGGAAACACGTGTCTCATCTACCCTAGCTATTTTATACAACAAATGTGGCACAGCCTTTGCACTGCTTATTCCTTTCTCTTTTAGTATTAAACTGACTATGTGCATCTCAGTTTATGAATTGTAATTTTAGTAGATTAGACCATGTGTAATTGACAGACTGTATTTGTCATAGGCTTTAGCTGTTATTTATTATTTTATTCTAGAATTTTTAATTTTTAATGTTTATGGAGTGTTTTTTATTTGTTCTGGTCTCTGGTCTAGGGCGGTAATGAATTGATTGAATCTAGAATCTTTTTTTTTCCCTTTAACTCCTAAGGAGGTCTTATTGTGGAGATAAGAATACAAAGTTTTTGTTTTTTTTTTTCCTTCCTGCTTTCAGCCAGCTCTGAGTGCTGCTACGTTTTGCAACCAAACCATGTCGCTTTACCACCAAGTGGTGCTGTTCACCTCTCATGCCACTTCATTCCATCACACAAGGAAATCAATGAAGTGCAGAAAAGTCTTAAAACAGGGAAGGGGGGTGGGTGGGCTTGTGCTTGTCAAAGAAGCAGAAATTCATAGTCATTGCAGAATGTCATAAATAGTTTATTTAAAATTCTGAATCCGAAACACCTTCCTCTCTCCCTCCCCCCCCCCACGCATGTGTGTGTATGTGTGTATATTTGTGTTTGTCTCTCTTTCCCACCCTCTCTCTCCTTCTCTCCCATCCTCTCCCTCCCTCTATCTCTCTGTGTGTGTCTTTGTGTGTTTTTCTCTCCCACTCTCTTCCCCTCCCTCTCCCCCCTCTCTCATTTTATAAAAGAAAATTAGAAGAAAAAAAAGGTATACCCTGAAACCCATTTTTGGCATACCTGCTCTAATACTTGGGAATGTTTCTAAGCATTCTGGCTGCTTGGAGTAAAGGATCAATTAAAAAGAAAAAAGAAAAGCTTGATAAACAGCTGGCAGGGGGAAATACAGATGTTGCAGCTAACTTGTGCCTGCTATATTTGTTGTATATAGAGAGGTTATTTTGATCATGTATCAACCCAAAGCAGCCAGAAAGAGCGAAGATTCAGCAGAAGAAGAGGGGAGCCTTTTTCCCTTCTTGTATAAAGTGATAAATACAATTACAAGATAGCATTTCCTTCGCTTCTATGGGGAAGACAAAATGGAAGCTACTTCATAAAACAACTTGAGGCCATTGCAAATGTTGTGCATTGCTGAAATATTTTAATAGATATATTCCTGGATGTTTCTCATAGAACCTGAATGCCAGCTGTTTTTTTTTATGCTTATCCTTGAAATAATTTAAAGAGTGAGTGAGTGTGCATGCATATGCATATAGTCTGTTCAGGTGCCTACATACGTATTTTCGAACTGTCAGTTCTGACAAATAGCAACTGGATCAGGAAAATAAATCCAGTATGGACTTCCTCTTCATCAAAATGGCATAGCCTTCCAAAATGAAATCTGTCCTGATGCACATTGGCCTCGCCTTCACGAGAGGACACTGGCATCCATGTCAAAAGAGGTCTTTGCTGAAAAACCACACACTTGAAAGCAAACATTTAGAGTAACTCTTTATAAAACTGTATACCATCAATTGTATTTTTTTTAAAATTATTCATTCGGTGTTCTCTAATGCAGGGGTGGGATTCTACAGGTTCGCATCTATTCACTAGAACTGGTTGTTAACATTCTAAGCAGTTCAGAGAATTGGTTGTTAGAAGAAATTACTGGCCTAATCCTGTAAGGAAGGCAGGAAGGAAACATTCTGGTGTTGCTTACAGAAACTGCCTCTCCGTTAACCCTTATTACATTCTTGGCAGGACTAGACTTCCTGTCTCAGGAACCTTTCTGGAGTTTTTTTCCCCTCCTTTGCTGGTACTTTGCTTGTGTGGAGGGACCATTCAAAGTTACAGTGGCACTGAAAAAAGTGACTTATGACCATTGTTCACACTTACGACTGTTGCAGCATCCCCATAGTCATGAGAGGCCAGGTGAGGAGATGTGTGCCTTGATGTGAGTGATATTAAGTTGGGCACACCCAGCCAATAACATGACCACCAAGCCATGTCCACCAACTAAGCCACGCCCACAGAACCGGTTGTTAAAAATTTGAATCCCATCCCTGCTTCAATGTGCATGTTCAGTAGTTGACTGAAAAACTGTACCCAAAGACATGAACAAATTGTGCAAGTCTGGAAAAAATACCTTGCATAAGACCTCAGACAGATGTTCAGTACATAACTTGAATGTGTGCTGTTCTAGCACCCCTCTCCTAGAAAAATGTAATATTTTGAGAAATAGTTTCAAAAGGCAGGATAAAATATTTCTCCTAAAAGAGAAATAAAAATCTTAAGGGAGACAGAAACTCAGAGCTCCAGCTCCCTGCTGCCCAACAGATATTTGGTTACTATTAAGAAAGACTGGGCCAGCCTATCTACAAGACAAAAGACCTCCAGCTCCAGGGTGATGGGATTAAGACGCGATCCTTCAGGACATAATAGGATTAACCCATCTAGCAGCAGAATTCACCACAGGGCACAATCTTTTAGGACATTGCACCAGCAGTCCAAACTTTAACCAATCTTAGCTCAGGCAAACATGACCCCTACAGGGCACCATGGGAGTCTGACAACAGCCAATAGAATACATGTTATTGCACAGGAGCAAGAAGTTCAAGTGCAAAGCCCAAGAGAAGATATAAATACCCCTCACTCTCAACTCCATGTGGTCAGCTGCCCAGGATCTAAAACCCATGTGGTTTCGCTTCATCATTCAACCCTTTTTCCAATCAGCCTCCATGTTTCCAATGTCTTTCTCCTGGCTTGGAACTGAACCAGATAGATATTTCTTCCAACAAGAGCCTGGATTTTAGATGGATAGAATCTCCCAAATTCTTTAAGGTTAGTTGATTTTACTGTGCTAATCTTCTCCTTCTTTTACCTTTGGAGAAGATTTGAAAGGGTGGGGAGAGGAAGGTTGTGTCTTGAAAATATGTGTTTCAGCATCCCTGCATTTCTAAAGATTAAATCCCCCATGTGAGAGCCAGTTTGTTGTGGTCCCCAAGAAACTGTGAGTTCTATTCCCACTTTAGGCAGGATGCCAGCTGAGTGACCTTGGGCCAGTCCCCTTTTCTCAGACCTGGGTAGAAGAACAGGAAGGGCGCAAACCACTTCTGAAACCTTGCCAAGAAAATAAATAAAAATAAAAATCTGCACCCAGTTGTCGTAGGGGCACCTTTGCCTGAGAGCACAAGCATGCAAACCCATGTGTATAAATGCATCAACACCCTGCATTTCTGCTCCAAATACTATGTGGGCTGACTGTAATTTAATTACAGGTCGTCTGTAAATGAGGACAGGCAGATCTATTGCAAGGGTCAAACTTCCGTGGCAAGATCACCATTCATTAGCGGTGTTCATTAAACAGATGAGACTCTAGGTAGGTCACAGAGATTTTAATTCAGGGCGTAAATCTTAACCGTTAAAAAAATACAGTAAGCAGAATGCCTGTCAATATATAAATGCTGTTCTTGGAAAAATAAAAGGGTAGGTTTGTTTGTTTCTTTATCATGATGGCCTCTGGATACACATTTCCTTTTTTCCCTCTCCCTCTTTCCAAAGATATTAATATGACCCTTCTTCATGGAGAAGCATATGCACAATAAATAAATGAAAAATGTCTCAGGCAAAGAATGTTCATGAATAATGTGTGTGTGATTTGTTTGTTTGTTTGTTTATTTATTTATTTATTTTACACATTTCTGTCCTGTCACAATCGAAAGACTCTTGGTGGCTGATACAGAATAGAGATCCCATAAAGCAGGGGTCTCCAACCTTGGCTCCTGGAAGCCTGGCGGACTTCAACTCCCAGAATTCCACAGCCAGCTTTGCTGGCTGTGGAACTCTGGGAGTTGAAGTCCGCCAGGCTTCCAGGAGCCAAGGTTGGAGACCCCTGCCATAAAGCATTTGTGGTATAAGATCCCATAAAACAACCCCCAGCAGCAACAAGCATAAAAATAAATAAATAAATAAAAAAGAAGTGTCAGAACCAAGAACGACGCTTGGAGATACTTCTGAGTAATTTCTTCATTGTTATTCACTTACAGACAGAATCTTGCCAGACTAAAGCAATTCTCTTTATCACGGTAGCTCCGCTTTGTGAACTGCTAGGCAGGGTCTGTCTTTGCCCTCTTCCTGCCTACCAGACATTCTAAACTCTTTGCTATTGATGCCAGACTAAAACAATATGGGATGAATAACAGAGTTTCTCATTTGGATCTGATGATTCAGGCTGGTAGTTACTGGAACAGATGATGAAAACACAGAGAAGAAATGGATATTCCCACCACTGGGTGACTAATACTCTGCATTGTTTATTTTCAGTAAGGAAAGGACTCTTATAATATTGTCATGTGTCTATGGAGATTCTCAGTCATCCAGATCATGGTTGTCCCAAAGGTGCTTTTTCAAGAGGCAGCTTCACCTGAGAACTGAAGAAGCTTCTTGGATTAGAAGTAAAACATCATCAAAGAAAAACCAGTTTCTTCTTGAAAAAGTATCTTTGGGATATAATATTGTCAGGTTGTCAGGTTCTCAGAGATTGCTGTGACCCCTCTGAGCCTCTGGCCATTACATTTCTCAGTGAAAAATGGATGAATAGTGTGTTTTGAGTTGGATGGACAGCCGGGTAGGTCAACCAAAATTCCTAGAGCTGCAGGTGTCCCCCAGAATTATGGGCACAACTCGAAGAGTTGCCAAAAGCTGCTGATAAACAGTGGTTTTTGTTTCCTTTTAATTGAATTAAAGGGAAAACATTAAACTTATGGCTATAATCATGTTAATTATATGAGGCTATACTGTAAATTTGGATGATAATCTGATTTCAGTGTGAATGGAATAAGGACATTCATGGGAGGAGTTCAGAAAATCACAAATTAATGTTCAACTCACATTAAAAGAAGTCTGATCATGTAGTCCACACTACAATTTCAACTTCTGTTTTTTTTTAACCTCCAATTGGAAGTCCTGGGAGGAGGATCCATTTGGTATAATATTCAGGGCACCAGGCTGAAACTGGGAGATGGTAAATAGAGTGGAGTGGAGTGGAGTGGAGTGGAGTGGAGTGGAGTGGAGTAGAGTAGAGTAGAGTAGAGTAGAGTAGAGTAGAGTAGAGTAGAGTAGAGTAGAGTAGAGTAGAGTAGAGTAGAGTAGAGCTGGAAGGAACCTTGGAGGTCTTCTAGTCCAGTCCCCTGCTCAAGCAGATGAATATACACCATGTCTAGTTTTGCCTTAGGCACAAAGCCAGCTGGAATGCCTTGAGCCCATCGCTCTTTCTCATCTGCAGGGATTTATCCAGATGAGGAATCAATACTGTCTCAAAGGCAGAGAAAAAGAGAGATCCTTGGATTAGAATGAAATCAAGTCTCAAGATCCAACTTAGAACTTTTGCAGAGTACAACCCCCAAGGCCTTCTTCACAGACAAGAGCTCTTGACTTGCTGGAAAGCAACGTTGTACATGCCCAGCTGAACTCCTGATGTGTCCTTGGTCCGCCGGTGGTCTTTTGCAGTTGGAGCATCCTCATTGGTGCTAAGTAAAAACCAACACTATTTTACAACAAGCTGCAGCAAGAATATTCTTAAACTGTGTCCATAATTGCATCCCCTAGAAGGAGATTGTGGATCATCCTATTATAATAAGGATGCCAGGCCCATTGTTTTATGGGTTCCAAAACAATTTATTTGGCCTCATCAGAATATATGATATTGAATTCTATAGCATAATTGCAGTTTCTTCCCTCCCTCCCTTTCTTTATAGCCTCTTTGCATGCCTTCCCTATTTCAAAAACATTGGACAGGCTGTTGCAAAAGGATAAATGAACAGCAGCCAGCAGATACAAGGAAAAGTCTTTAGCAATATATATAGTGAGGAACGGTGATAGCGTAGCAGTGATTCTTGGCACGACAGAGTAGTGTGTTAAAAGCACACCCAAGTGTTCCTATTTTCATCTCTGTAGTAAGAGAGGGCATGCTGCCTTCCCTTTTTTGAGTTACCTACTACTGTCCTTCGGGGCTGATCGGCACATAGCAAAATTGCCAATTTCAGAATAACAGAATTGCAAGGGACCTTGAAGTTCTTCTACTCCAACTCCCTGCTTCAGCAGGAGACCCTAGGCCATTCCAAACAAGTGGCTGTCCAGTATGATCTTAAAAGCCTCCAGTGATGGAGCACCCACAACTTTTGAAGGCAATCAGTTAATTGTCATAACTGTTAGGAAATTTCTTCTTGGTTCTAGATTGCTTCTCTTCTTGTTTAGTTTCCATCCATTGTTTCTTTTCTTTTTTTGATTTTTATTTATACATTTTTCTTTAACATACGTAAGTGCTTAATAAACAGTGTATTGTCTGAGTCAATTTACATCAATAACAACAACAGCAACTTGTATATAGCGGTTTTCTTCCAAGTTCTTTTTTTAAATAAACTTTATTGATCTTTTATACTTTAAAAACAAAAAACAAGCAAAAAATACAAGTATCTTAAATTCAACATTTTGTGACATTCTTCTTATACTACTATGTTGTGCTTTATTTACAAATATATACAGTTTATGTGAATATAAATATATATTCTCCTTATATATAATCTCCTTAATTCATCAACCATTTAAATATTTTTGTTTGATCCAGTCATACCATTTTTCCCAAATTTCTTCCAACTTCCTATGTCTACCTTTATTATCTAACCATTGGTAAAACAAATTCCATGTTAAAAAATATTCTGTATCCTCTTTGTCCTTTTTATTTAATGTTAATCTATCCATTTCTGCACGGTCTAGTATTATTTTAAATTATATTTTCATTTGTGGGGATTTCCTCATTTTTTCCAGTGTTGTTCAAATACAATTCTCGCTACTGTCAAAACACATAATGTTAAATATACATTCCCTTTTGTCATATTTTTTCTGGTTGTTTTCTGGTTATTCTGTTGTTTCTTGTCTTCAGGTGCTTTGGAAAACAGGTTGACCCTCCCCTGTTCTTTGTGTCATCCTCTTCCACCTAAGCAAACAGCCACCTGCCCTAGCAACCTCTTTTTCCAGCTGTGTTCTCATGGTCCTGCCTTCATTTTGTCAATAGCCCAGGAACAAGACAGGCTGCAGCCATTTTGATTAGAAATATACATGGTGTTTCCCCTCCCTCTAAGTTGTCCTCGACTTATGAACGCAGTTGAGACCAAAATTTCTCTTCCAAAAAGCAAGGTGCCTGTGAAGTGAGTTGTGCCCAGTCTTCCAGCTGTTTTGGTCATGGTTGTTAAGCAAATCAAATGATTGTTAAGCGATTCTGGCTTCCCCCATTGACCCTGATGTTCAGAAGCTGCCTGGGAAGGTTGCAAATGATGATGCCACGCAGGGATGGAATGCAAATATTTTTACTGCCACGCAGGGATGGAATGCAAATATTTTTACTACCAGTTCTGTGGGCATGGCTAGGTGGGAGTAGCTAGGTGGGAGTGGCTAGGTGGGTGTGGCTAGGTGGGCATGGTCATGTGACTGGGTGGGCGTGGCTTCTTCTTTTTTTTGGCAGCAACCCCCCACTCCGGGCTCCGTTTTTTTCCCTCTGGGCCTCAGGGACACCTCCTGGGAGTCCTTTTTTGCTGGAGCATGGGGTGGGGGAGGCTGCGTATCCACTCACTCCCCATGCACCCCTTTTTGCCTCCTGGGCCTCAGGAAAGCCTCCTGGGAGAAGCAGTAAGACAGAAAGGGCACAGCTGGTCATCAGAATAGCTGATCGTTGGGAAGAAAAGAAAGAAAGAAAGAAATTACCAGTTTGGCAGAACCAATAGTTGGTTTTTTACTCCCGGTTCGGCCAAAAGATAGCATTTTTTACTATCAGTTCACCCGAACCGGGCTGAACGAGTAGAATACTACCCCTGATGCCATGATTGTAGGAGGCTGTAAACTTTGTACATACAGGATGGTTGACAAAGGGGTGAATTTTGATCAGGTGATCTTGGGGATGTGCAAAGGTTGTGGAGTGCAAGGACAGGTTGTAAATAGCTTTTTTTCAGTGCCCTTGTCAATTGGAATGATCCAGGTCTAAAGACTCTTTAGCAGGGGTGTCAAACTCAATTTCACTGAGAGTCGCATCAGGCTTGTGTTTCACTTTGGGGGGCCAGAGGCCGGGTGGGCATGGCCAGGTCATATTGGGGGAACCTATGGTGGCCAAGTGCTAAGGCAGGACTTCCCCCAGACCCTCTCACCCTCTCATTATAATCTCCTTCCTTCCATCTTTCTTTCTTTCCTTTCTTTTCTTCTTTTCCTTCCCTCTTCATTCTCTTTTTTTCTCCCTTCCCCTCTTTTCTTATTTTTTACTTCCTTGCTCTCTTCCCATCTTCCCTCCTTTTTCTTTTCCTTTCCTGTCCCTTCTTGGATGCTCAAATGCAAAAGGAGAACATTTCTCCTTCTGTTTTGTTTTTTTTTTAGTTTGTTTTGCTAGCCCTTGGCAGCCCCCTGAGCTCCAGAGTGGTGTAGGAGGCTGTCACGGTCAAAAATGGGGTGGCCCTCCTGAGCTCTGTTTTCACTGGCACCCGGAATGGTCCTTTGTTGGTTCCAGGGAGGCCCCATTGGGCCAGATCTAATCACCCCGTGGGCAGGATTGTGGCCCCTGGTGTTGGGATTGACAACTCTCCTCTATAGTGCAAAGATAGATATCCTAGCCATCATGCAAAATAATTTTAAGTGAATTTCTTTCTTTCTTTCTTTCTTTCTTTCTTTCTTCTTTCTTCTTTCTTCTTTCTTTCTTCTTTCTTCTTTCTTCTTTTTCTTTCCTCCTTCCTCCTTCCTTCCTTCCCTTCCCTTCCCTTTCCTTCCTTCCTTCCTTCCTTCCCTTCCCTTCCCTTCCTTCCTTCATCCCTTCCCTCTCCCTCCCTCCTCCCTTCCCTTCCTTCCCTTCCCTTCCTTCCTTTCCCTTCCCTTCCTTTCTTTCCCTTCCCTTCCTTCCTTCCTTCTTCCTTCCTTCCTTCCTTCCTTCCTTCCTTCCTTCCTTCCTTCCCTTCCTTCCTCCTCCTTCCCTTCCCCCTCCCCTCCCTTCCTTCCCTTCCCCTTCCTTCCTTCCCTTCCCTTCCCTTCCCTTCCCTTCCCTTCCTTCCCTTCCTTCCTTCCTTCCTTCCTTCCTTCCCTTCCTTCCTTCCCTTCCCTTCCCTTCTTCGTCCCTTCCCTTCCCTTACTCTTTCCTTCCTCTTTCCCTTCCCTCCCTTCTCCCTCCTCCCTCCCTCTTCCTTCCCTTCCCTTCCTTCCCTTCCCTTCTCCTTCCCTTCCCTTCCCTTCCCTTCCCTTCCTTCCTTCCTTCCTTCCTTCCTCCTTCCTTCCTTCCCTTCCTTCCTTCCTTCCTTCCTCCCTTCCCTTCCCTTCCCTTCCTTCTTCCTTCTTCCTTCCTTCCTTCCTTCCTTCCTTCCTTCCTTCCTTCCTCCTCCCTTCCTTCCCTTCCCTTCCCTTCCCTTCCCCTTCCTTCCTTCCTTCCTTCCTTCCTTCCTTCCTTCCTTCCTTCCTTCCTTCCTTCCTTCCTTCCTTCCTTCCTTCCTTCCCTTCCCTTCCCTTCCCTTCCCTTCCCTTCCCTTCCCTCCCTTCCCTTCCCCTTCCTTCCTTCCTTCCTTTTTTCCCCTGGTTACTCTGTGTGTAAATGTGTCTGTTAATGAAATTTCAGGGGGGTGGCAATTGCCACTGTGCATTCCAAGATACTTTGTTTAATGTCCTGGTTTGCTCCCTTCATAAATCAAGCCAATTTAGGGCTTTAAAAGCCTTTCAAAGTGAACTAACGGGATCCCTTCCCTTCCCCTTCCTTCCTTCCTTCCTTCCTTCCTTCCTTCCTTCCTTCCTTCCTTCCTTCCTTCCTCCCTTCCCTCCCTTCCCTTCCCTTCCCTTCCCCTTCCTTCCTTCCTTCCTTCCTTCCTTCCTTCCTTCCTTCCTTCCTTCCTTCCTTCCTTCCTTCCTTCCTTCCTTCCTTCCTTTCCTTCCCTTCCCTTCCCTTCCCTTCCCTCCCTTCCCTTCCCCTTCCTTCCTTCCTTCCTTTTTTCCCCCTGTGTTACTCTGTGTGTAAATGTGTCTGTTAATGAAATTTCAGGGGGGTGGCAATTGCCACTGTGCATTCCAAGATACTTTGTTTAATGTCCTGGTTTGCTCCCTTCATAAATCAAGCCAATTTAGGGCTTTAAAAAGCCTTTCAAAGTGAACTAACGGATCCCTTCCCTTCCCTTCCCTTCCCTTCCCCTTCCTTCCTTCCTTCCTTCTTTCCTTCTCCTTCCTTCCTTCCTTCCTTCCTTCCCTTCCCTTCCCTTCCCTTCCCTTCCCTTCCTTCCCCTTCCTTCCTTCCTTCCTTCCTTCCTTCCTTCCTTCCTTCCTTCCTTCCTTCCTTCCTTCCTTCCTTCCTTCCTTCCCTTCCCTTCCCTTCCCTTCCCTTCCCTTCCCTCCCTTCCCTTCCCCTTCCTTCCTTCCTTCCTTTTTTCCCCTGGTTACTCTGTGTGTAAATGTGTCTGTTAATGAAATTTCAGGGGGGTGGCAATTGCCACTGTGCATTCCAAGCTACTTTGTTTAATGTCCTGGTTTGCTCCCTTCATAAATCAACCCAATTTAGGGCTTTAAAAGCCTTTCAAAGTGAACTAACGGGATCCCTTCCCTTCCCTTTCCCTTTCTCACTCTCTCGCGACTGTGATTTACCTCGGAATATTTCCTTTGCATTTTTCTAAAGAATGAACGAACTGCTGGATGAGATCTATCTGGGCTGTTTTAAGGTTGATTGGCACAGGGGTTTTGCTTCCATTAGTTGCTGCTGCTGCTGCTGCTGCTGCTGTTGTTGTTTCCATTTGGTATTTCTACTTTGTGGCAAAGTTGTGAATACAGAAATAGGCTGGTATGGAGGTGGAAGTTTATTTGCATAAAGAGATGCAGATCATATTATCCACCAGCTTCTCTTGCCTTAATGCATAATCCCTGGGGGTGGAGGGTGGGAGGGAGGAATGCACTGAGGAAATCTGGGCTTGCAGTAAACAAAGTAATTGTGTCTTTTAGCTAAGATAAAAATGCCATAACACTCACCGGGGCACTAGTTTTTAGCATAATGCATATGGTAAAATTAGGGTAATGCTGATTTTATTTGCAAAACAGAATTGGGGGGGGGGGGGCTGTAAATGTGCAAGAAACAAATATTGTCTTCACCTAAACCCTCTGCTCTTTCTTCTTTTATTAATTACCCAAATGTCAAATTTATGGGCATGGAAGAAATTTGTACTCTGAAAGTAGCTTATATTATTGTTCCATGTGATGTTAGCAATACTTACTACTGTAATAAATCCTGACAATGTTTCTCTAAAAAGAGGAGATTCGTTGTTGGGCAAGTAAAGGATATGCTTGCCAGAGCTGAACTCAGATCATCTCTGAGCATCAAAGACTTCCCAGAGATTTCAGAACTTTCCCATCTCTCTCTCTCTCTCTCTCTCTCTCATATTTCCTCTTTCCTCCACCCACCCACGTCATATCAACACTTCCCAGTGAAAGGAACTGGCACCTGACAACATATCTTTATTGGATAGCATGGGAATCAAATGTTGCAACTGTCAAAAAAGGCCCACACCAACTTCATTCCAATCTTAATTTGTTGCACTAAAAACCACTTCAGGTCATACCTGGGTTTTTTTTTTTTTTTTTGTAAGGTTTATTTTCTCTCTCATTCTCCAAAAGTTTAAAGTTGTAAAATAAGCTTCTTGGTCCGGTCATCCTTTATTTTGCGTAATCTCCCTCAAAGCTAAGGAAATTAGAAGAAAAAAAATATATATATATCACCCCTAATGGCAGGACCACAACACAGCTGCTAACCTCATAGCCATCCGAAGTGGACAGGCTTTATTTTAAAAATTAAAAGTGGAGCTTCTAGAGCAAAAGGTACACAAGTACCGATGAGAAAAAACAATACTTCGTTGGCTTATTTTATCTATTATTTAGAAAGTACTTACATGTTTAAATATATTTATGAATGAAGCTGAATTCGAAAGTAGTTCTATATTTAAAAGTAAGTTGTATGTTGTACATAAAACCATCTGGCAAAGGCTCTGATACTGGGGAAGGAAGGACGATGGAGGATGACTAACAAAAAGGTAGAAAGACTCAGTTACAGGGGCAAAATATGTGAGAAAATCTGAAGGTTTGGGTTTCCTGGAGAAAAAATGTCACTATATTATCACTGAAGATTGTCACCAAGCTGATGACACACTTTTCCCTTCCCTTTCCTCCCCTTTCCTTTCCTCCCCTCCCCTCCCCTCCTCTTCCCTCCACTTTCCCTCTTTTCCCTTCCCTTTCCTCCCCTTTCCTTTCCTCCCCTCCCCTCCTCTTCCCTCCACTTTCCCTCTTTTTCCTTTCCTTTCCTCCCTTCTCATCTCTTCCCCTCCCCTCCCTTCCCTTCTCTTCCCCTCTCTTCTGCTTGCCCCATTTTTCCTTTCCTTTCCTTTCCTTTCCTTTCCTTTCCTTTCCTCCCTTCTCTTCTTCTCCCTTCCTCCCCTTCCCTTCCCTTCCCCTCTTTTTCCTTTCTTTTCCTTTGCTCCCCTCCCCTCCTGTACCTTCCCTTCCCTTCCCTCTTTTTTATCCTCCTCCTAGACAGTTGGGATTGTTTCAAATCAGTGTTGACCATGGAAACACCGCAGAGGGGAGAAAGCAAACACACACACGTGTGCACACACATACACATACAAATGCATATACATACATACATATATACATATATACATACATTCCCCATCTTCTTCCTCTGACAAACAGATCATTTCTAACACAAATTCCTTTATAAACCCATCCATCCTCAGAGGAGTCAATGTAGGCCCCATCTCTTAAAAAATATTAAAACAAAAACACAGAAAGCCCCTTTTCAAAGAATCTGCCTTTCACTTCAGAGTGCTTAACTTATTTTACAAGAACATCAATGAAGCCATCACGTTATATTTCAAGCCTTCCCTCCACCTTTCAGGGGATGTGATGGGTTTTCTGCTTAAACTGCTGAGAAAGAGCAAACTGCTCAGATTTTTCGAGATCGCTCAAAAATTGGATCGCCTTGTATTTTGATGGGCCTAGCAAATATAGCATCAGTGAAAGAGTTTTAAATATATGGAATATATTATCTTTGGGTGTAGGTGCCCCTCCCCCCTTTCAAGTCTGGCGGGTAATAACTGAATTCAGAAAATAACTGGACAAATGTTATAACAGGTCCCTAATAAACATGGTTTGCATAATGATTGCATTTTCTCAGTCCATATTTGACCTGAGCAGTGGATATCTGCTTCGTTGGGTTTAATTATGGTGGGTGAGACCAAGCTGGTTCACCATCTGTTCTTTTGTTAGGGTCAGGGCTACTTATAGCTTTGAAGGGTTGTTATATTTCCCTTTCTTAATGAGGGGAGAACACTGAGACAAGCTGATCTATTATGGAGAGACAGAGCATACTATGTACACTCTTGAATGTGTTGTTAACCAATTACTGAAGCCAAACAAATATTTGGTTTTGTGCTTTTTTTGGAAGGAAAACAAATGTGCTTGTGGCTCAACAAAATGTTGGTAATTAAAACCACTGTGCATTTTGATGGGTGTGTTTGTTCTGATGAGTCAGTAGAAAGTGTCTAGGGAAACTCATGTGCAAAGAATGTGTCATATAGTTCTCTCTCTCTCTCTTCTCTGTATTGCATTTATACAATACATCTGATAAATGAATGTGTGTCCTCATACAGTATCCTTAGAGTTCTGGATAAAATCTGTAGCATGGGATAGCACCATGTATAAGTAACACAACTTGTGACTTGAGAACCTTTGCAAATAGAAAGCATCCTTGTCCTTATTGTGGTGTAATTTTTAAGTGCAAAAGTAAGTGTAAAAGTATGCAAAGGAGGGGAAATAATCAGGAGTGGGATTCTACCACTTTGCATCTATTCGCTAGAACAGTTAACATTCTAAGCAGTTTGACGAACCGGTTGTTAGAAGAAATTACTGGCCTAATCCTGTAAGGAAGGCAGGAAGGAAACATTCTGGTGTTGCTTATAGAAGCTGCCTCTCAGTCACGAGAGGCCAGGCGAGGAGATGCGTGCCTCAATGTGAGTGATGTTGAGTTGGCCACGCCCACCCAGTCACATTATCACCAAGCCACACCCACCAACGAAGCCATGCCCACACAACCGGTTGTTTAAAAAATTGAATCCCACCCCTGGAAGTCATGGGTGCAAAACTTCACATGTCAGCGTATAGTGTGGTGTTGTAATTAAGGTTCAGGACTAAGAGCATGATAACTCAGTATTTCATCTATCACCAACCCAGCAGTGATTTTGTGTTGCAAACATAGTAAGAAGACCTGCCTAGAGTTCCTCCACTAAGCAAGTTGAAAGGGATATTGGCCAATTGGCAGAACCTCAAAATAATAGAATAACAGAGTTTGTAAGAGAAAGTCTTCTAGATACCCTATGTCCCATTTCAGGCAGATGGTTGTCCAATTGCTTCTTATAATCCTCCAGTGATGGAGCAAACCACAGCTTCTGGAGACCAGCCGTTCAATTGGTTAATTGTTCTCACAGTCAGGAAATTTCTCCTTAGTTCTAGTTTGGTTCTCTCCTCGATCAGTTTTCCATCCATTGCTTCTTGTTCTGCCTCTGTTGTAACCACTATTCTCCAGATAGTCAGGTCATTGCAGTTGTAAGCAATCCCAAAATTGTAAACTATTGAAACAACAGAGGGAGGCCTTGATAAGGCCTTCAAAAGACCACACTCGGATTACTGCATCCAGTTTTTGTTACCACAGTATAAAATAGATGTTGAAACTCTGGAAAGAGTGCAGAGGGGAGCAACAAAGAAAATCAGAGGGCTGGAAGGTAAAACATATGAAGAATGATTGCAGGAATTGGTTATGTCTAGTGCAAAGAATGACTAGGGGTGACATGAGAGCAGTGTTTTGATATTTGAGGGGCTGCCTCAAAGAAGAGGGAGTTAAGCTATTCTCCAAAGCATCAGAAGGCAAGGCAGTGAATGAAAACTTGTCAAGAAGAGAAGCAACCTAGAATTAAGGATAAATTTTCTGGCAGCTAGAAGAAAAACCATTGGAAACACTTGCCTTCAAAAGTTGTGGGTGCTTCATCACTAGAGGCTTTCAAAGAAGAGACTGGATGGCCACTTGTTAGAAATGGTATAGGGTCCCCTCACTGAACTGGGGGGTTGAACTAGAAGACCTCCAAGGTCCCTTCCAATTCTGTTATACTGTTAACAGTGATCATATCTTTCCAGATGTCAACAGAAGTTGAAACTTTTGCATGTTTCCCCCACCTTGAAAAAGTATAATGCAGTCACCTTAAAGTCATTATCTCCTCTGTCCAAATCTGACACTTTTTCCAACAACCTTAACTACATTTTTTAAAATGTGTTAATCACAAAGGATGAGTTAAGTTGCTGTTATTTTGTTAGTTTCCCTCTTTTGCTGTATGGTTCATTATTATGCAAATTGCTACCATTCTTCCTCATCCTCTAGTGAGCTTCCCCTTCCCCCAATCTGAAAACAAAGAAAACCACACACAATTTTGAAGTAGATGACGGGAGACAATTGCCATAAATTGTGAATTTGGGTTTGTTCTGAAGTGTATGTTTTCCTTTTTTGTTATTGTTTAAGTTTGTAACAGTTTCTTCTTCTTAAATAACACCAGTAATCCCAAATGACTCATTAATTAGCTCAAAATGTGACAGTTGCATGGAAAAGTGCTCTAGCTTTTCTCTCCCATTCGAATATTGGGAAGATGGACTAAAATAGTGTCTGCCATCTCAACATGCATAAATTGTGTCTGTAAAAACAGTACAATGTTTTTCTCTTTTTGCAAGTTACCCTCTGGTGAAGCAATTTGCACAGCTTTTTATGGATATGCACTCTCTGTCTGTCCTCTCTGCTTCTCCCACCTTCCCCCTCTCCCTTCCTCTCTCCCTCTCTTTCCTCTTTCTGTCTCCCTCTCTGTGTCTCTCTTTCTCCCTCCCTCCTCCTCTCCCTCTTTCTCTCTCCCCCATCCTGCATATTATTTAACAAAATCCATGGGACCAGCACATGGCAACAATCCAAGTAATCCTTGAATATTTGGCTGCATCTCCTATTGAGTAGCTTCCTACTCAAGATGACTCAATATGGCTCGTGTCCCACAAATCGCAACTGCCAGTTTATGCCTCTTTAAAAAGAATTCCCCGTTGTTATCTAATCCAACAATTTTCTCCCTTATCAGTTGCTTTTGCAGCTGTAACATAATAACGTATGGAGAGGATTCCTTGATTGGGTTCCTAAAAAGAAAAGAGTAGATAGAGATAGATAGATAGAAGATTAAGCTATCAGGAAGTATAAAAATCCAAACAGGAGAGGGCTTCTCAGAAAGGGGAAGAAAATGATAATATGTGAATTCTCTCTCTCTCTCTTTCTCTTTGTATAAATATATTAAAAAAACTGCAACTAGGCAGTGTGAGTTCCCATGTTGAAGTACAAAATATATGAGAAACATACTCTCTAAAACAGTCTTTTGATATTTGGTAAAAAGAAGTTCTTCTATGCCATCACCTACCAAGGAAAATAAGTCTTACACAGGAACAAATTATTTTATGGCTTTAATTGTTGTTGTTTTAATTGACCATAGAACATAGAATAAGGTTGGAAGAGGCCCTGGACGTCTTCTAATCCAAACTCCTCCTCAAGCAAGAGGCTCTACACTATTCCAAGCAAATGGTTATCCCTCTTCTTGAAAACCTCCAGGGATGGAGCACCCACATTATTTTAATGGTTTTCTAAAAGACCAGTGTGATTGTCAAAAGAAGGCAGAATACACAGATAAACAATGTTGACCAACAACTTCATACAGAGATGTTTTTCAACATTTTCCCTTTTGGTTCCGCTTTCATAGAAGATAATGTCTTCCCAATAAGATAAGTGTTGGGGGTAAATGCTTCTGAATGTAATGGGGGTCTCCTTCTTCTGATTTGCTGAGGGACTGAACTGAGGAGGGGAGGGGAGGATGAAGGAGCCTGGGGTGATGACAACCAAATTGGAGGGAGAAAGAGGAAGAAAGATAGATAGACAGGCAGACACACCTATTCGAGAGACCTGTCAGGATTCTGGCAGTTGCCCTAATTAAATCATGAATCTCAAGCCAAGCTTCAAAAACTTCAAAGCATTTATTAGGAGCGAACATGTTGGCATGATCTGCATGAAGTCAATTCTGAGACATGCAATTCACTTTCACCCTTTCTGATGACCCAGGGTAGGATACGGAACAAACAGTCACAGAAAACAGGTGAAGCCCCTTTTATTCCTTCACTTTGCTTCCAAGCTACGAATATCCTTGACGGAAGACAAAAAACTCCCACACAAACAGTTACATGAAGAAGGAAAAAAGCAACACAAACCAAGCAAGATAAGGCTGGAGGATTTCCAGAGCTAATACACATTGGGAAGGATGCCAAACTCAGAGAGGAACTATAAACTAGAGATATTTAGGTGCTTTGTTTCCAGCATTCACCAGTATGCAGGTCCAAACTCTTACTCAGTTGTCACACCTGCAGCCCATGAAGAGGATCAAGGCCCTCTCCTCCCGAATAGACCATAGGATGGATAGGGGATGGGTCTGACTGCTCAGCCGGCCTCAGCCCTTCCCCAGCCTCCTCCACAACCTCCGGAGCCACACTTCCACTCCCTGTAGGCTGTTCCTCCTCCCCCTCAGTCTCCACTAGCAGCATGACACCCTTGACCCTGCTTTTCCCCCTACACTTCTGGGTGTATCATAATTCGTATTCTCCAATGAAACATGTTCATAGCCAAGAATCATCAACCATATTCTCCAATTAGAGATTCTGGTAGCTTAGTTATAATCTTTGCAAGATAAAAATGGAATGCACTTTCGGTTCTACACTGCTGCACTGCTTTTTAAAATTTCACCCCAGCTTCTGTTCATGACAACTCTAAAACAAGCATAAAAATGTTTTATAAGTTGACAAGAGCTTTATAGTGGTAAATAATTTCAAATTGTCAAATTCCAGAATGGACCAGGGCAATGACGAGCAATTTTCAGGCATTGAGAATGCTACCTCTATTACCCAATGGATTTGATAGTATTCTAGATAGTCTTTGATTGGGATCTATCCAAGAATTGGTTGAAGGATGGGTCATTTAAAATAAAATAAACTAGAATAAATAAATAGAGTAATCTTTGTTAATCCCGAGAAAGGAAGAACCTGCCACAACCACAGCAATAAGAAGAAGGAAAAAAGGACCAGAAGGCAAGCTAAGAAGAAATGGATGGAAACTAATCAAGGAGACAAGTAACCTAGAACTAAGGAGAAATTTCCTAACAGTGAGATCAATTAACCAGAGGAACAGCTTTGCCTTCAGAAGTTGTAGGTGTTCCATCACTGGAGGCAGTGGACAGGCACCTGGCTGGAATGGTATAAGTGATGGTAAAACCTATGGTACATGTGCCGGAAGTGATATGCAGAGCCATCTCTCTGGCCACGCCAACCATTGCCCGTTGCTCTTCTGGGTTCCAGCGTGAACATGCATGCTGCCCAGCTGGTCTTTCCACACACAGGAGTGCCAGAAACCAGAAGAGCAGTTTGCACACACCGGGGAGCTGCACGCACCGGTTTTCGGTGCTCCCGTTGCGCACATTCCCATTTTGACACTCGGTGCCGAATAAGTTTGCCAACACTGGTATAAGGTCTCCTGCTTAAGCAGTGGGTTGGATTAGAAGACTTCCAAGGTCCCTTCCAAGTCTATTATTCTGTTTCTCTGTTAAAATTTGGCAATTTAGAAGCAAGACATACCATACATTACTAGGACCCTTTCAAAAGCATAGCCCTTTGCAAGACAGTGTCAAACAGTCTATTTTGACAGAGAAGGATTTGGAGCCAATTGTGTAAATACCAGCTGAAGCATTAGGGACAGTGAAACCCATACCTGGTGAGGGACAATTCAAACCTTTAGGTCCAAGGTCAGCATCCTAGTTGTTCTACACTGTCACTAAATCAGAGCACCAAGCTTCTGGGAAATGAATGAATCAATTGCTGAAACTCTTTTGAGATGTTCAAATCTGATATGAAATAGCAGAACATCGCACCAAATCTCAGTAGCAATTAGTTATCTAGAAATGCAATTACACAGCAAAATAGAGATGGCAGCGGGGGGAGAGCAAGGGGAAAGGAAATGAGCCTGGGTGTAACTGGAACCAGTGAGGTGAACCATCTTCTCTCTGGAGACTACAGAAAGCAAGATTAGAGTTTTGTGACCTATGTAATAATTCTGTTGTCAGAGAAAAGGAGGAGAAGATAAATATTTCTTTAATTCACCCCATTAATCATATTTGGTGGTGGGTTTTCTGCAACTCGTCAGTTTTCAAGTGGTCCATTTTCCTGGTTTCTTATCTGATCAGAGAGATGTTTAGATCTGCCATGAAAAAGTGGTTGCCTTCTTCCTGGCAGTATCAAAGTTGAAACTCTGCTTGTCTTCCAATTTGGACCACAACTTGGGATTTCCTTGTCATTTTTCAATTCAAGCGTCACTAACAATCTTGGCCACTATTCTTTCAACTATGGCAATGTTCAGGTGTGTGGACTTCAACTTCCAGAATTCCACAGGCAGCATGACTTCCTGGGGAATTCTGGGGGTTGAAATCCATACATCTGAATGATTCTGAGGTTGAGAAAGAGTGGCCTAGATATTGCCAATAAAGTGGGCATACCAATGTCCTTGTGGTTTTATTGGCATAGTATGGAAGAGATTTATCATTGCCGCCTTCTGAGGTGGTAGTTTTGTGTTTGTTTGTTTTTTTAAAAAAAATCTCCATTCCAGTCTATTGCCCTGAAATTTTCTGCTGTTTAGATTTTCCAATTCAAAATCTAACCAGCTTCATCTCTACTTAGTTTTTTAAAATCATAAAACCATAGAGCTGGAAAGTACCTTAGGGGTCTTCTAGTCCAGCCACCTGCCCATGGCAGAAGTTCTTATTCCTGGACAAATGGCCATCCAATCTTTTCTTGAGAATCTACATTGATTCCAGAACTCCTAAAGGCAAGCAGTTCCATTGACTAATTATTCTCACTGTCAGGAAGTTTCTTCTTAGTTCATAGTTCTTAGTTTGCTGCTCTTCTGTGAACTCTTTCTAGAGTCTCAACATCTTTTGTTTTCCTATTGTGCTGACCAGAACTGGATGGTATATGTGCAATGTTGGGAGGTACCAGTAAAGTTTGAATAGAGATTGCCAGCTAGTTGGCTTCTACAAGAAATAAATGAGGTTTATAAATTAGAAACCATGAAAAATTACAAGAAGCATGAAGTTCCAAATAAACAAGAAGCAGATGAATTATGGCTATAATTTTCAAGCTAAACTTGTTAATAATAAAGCATTCTGCAAGGTTTATAAGCAAGGTTCAGGGGAATGTTATGTTATAGAGAGAACTGGAGCTGCCCTTGATAGATGTATATAAGTACCATTAATTAGACCAAGAGGATTGAAGCATTATTTAAATCTTGGGAGGCAAGTTAATATTTGAAAGAAGCTGAGAGAAACACCTCTGTAATTTACCAGAGGTTTCCACTAATATATACAGTAAAATTATAATGGTTCAAGATAGGAATAATGAATATACTTATGTTCATGCATCCAAGCTTGCCCATTGATAAAGGATTGAAACAAGGGGTCCTTGAGTGATCTCTGACCTTGGTTGTTTTCTTGCAGATGTTTCATTAGCCAAACTAGGTAACATCATCAGTCTACTGATGATATTACCTAGTTTTGGTAATGAAATATCTGCAAGAAAACAACCAAGCTCTGACAGCACCCAAGGACCCGTCAAGCTTGCCTATATTTATGACCAATCAGTACATTAGATTAAGTTAGCTCTAACATACCTCGCTAAGAAATAGTGTATTTGATTATTATATGTAGCTAGTTGTTAGGGACTCAAGTATTTTATGAACATAAGACATCCATCTGGCTGATGTACACTACTTATTACTTTTACTCATTGGTGACTTAACACACAGAACATGGCAATAACAGAGTTTGTTTCATTTTGAATGTCTGTATTGTATAAACCTAGATCTTGTAATTTATAAACTATTGCTTGCAACTTATAAGTGTGTGTGTGTCCTGTTAAGGCTGCTTAAACAAACCATGTCTTCCTGAAATTTACAAATCACTGTCAGAAAAACCCTCCTTATTTCCAGATTGAATCTCTCCTTGATCAGTTTCCATCCATTATTCCTTGCCTGACATTCAGGTGCCTTCAGATTCTAACCCTTCTTGCCCTTGTCTCCTTCCTATGGCTCAGAGAGAGGAACTGACCCAAAGTCACCCAGTTGGTTTCATGCCTAAAGCAGGACTAGAGCTCACAGTCTCCTGGTTTCTAAATTGATACATTTAACCACTACACCAAATTGTTTCCCAGTGACCATGTACTAAGTCCAATTTTCATATGATTTCCTGGAATCAAAATTCAAAGATTTACCTACAAATGACCATACACTTATTTCACCACCTCAGAGCTGTTGTTCTCTTTCCAAGGTTCTTGATCCTAAGACCATAATAGATATAGGCTTTCATGTACCTTTGAATAGAGATGTCCAATTGTAGATGTCCAATTGTACTAAAAGTGCCAAAGGCATTAAAAGAAATAGTCTCCTCTTGCAATTGTGTTACAAAGCTATAGAGTGTTAATCTTCCTTTCTAGCTTAGTTGAATTTGGCTGAATTAAACAAGGTTGCTTCCAATAAACAACTTAACTGTAGCACACTTAAAGTCCTAATTGGAATTTTCATGATAAGGAAGGAAAGAAGGAAGGGATAAATTGAAGGAGTGAAGGAAGGGATAGGTCAGAGGAAGGAAGGAAAGGATCAGTTGGAAGAAGGAAGGAAAGAAGAAAGGAAGGAAGAGATAGATTGGAGGAAAAAAGGAAGGAAGGAAGGGATAGGTTGGGAGAAGAGAGGAAAAAAGGGATAGGTTAAAGAAAGGAAGGAAGGAAGAGAAAGAAAGAAAGATAGATAGATAGAAAGAAAGAAAGAAAGAAAGAAAGAAAGAAAGAAAGAAAGAAAGAAAGAAAGAAAGAAAGAAAGAAAGAAAGAAAGACTTGTCATGTAGTCAGACAAGAGAGCAGGAAATCAAAAAGATGGATCACCCTAATCTGTCTATTGACATCTCTCATGGCTGAATAAATGGTGTAGTTGAGCTATATTTGCTTGTATTGATCCAATGCTGTTTAACATTCATGCCTTCACTCTATGGGGTTGACCAGAGGGCAGTGCATTTGTGATCCATTCCAGCTCTCCAAGAGACTCGCCATTTGCACAGAGGCTGGAATGACAAAATAACTGACTGCATTGTGGTTTGAGTGCTTGGAAGCTTCTGTGTGTCATTTAAAAAGTGTCCATTAACCTCTTGTGTTTATCTTTATTTCTATTTTTTTATTATGGTGGTTTGAAATTAAGGGTTTTTTTTTATTTCTCTAATAAACAAATTGTGACATCATTGAGAATACATTGTAGTTAGAGATGAAAGTGTCCCGGAATAACAGTAATGCATCTTAATAGTTTCAGTGACCTGCAAATTTTAACATTGTCTTGAACCTTATTTTCAGATAATCTTAACAGATTAACAGAGTTGGAAGGGGTCTTGTAGGTCATCTAGTCCAACCTCCTGCCCAAGCAGGAGACCCCACACCATTTCTGACAAATGGCAGTCCCATCTCTTCTTGAAAGTCTCAAGTGATGACGCTCCCACAACTTCTGAAGGCAACTTCTGTTCCATTGGTTGATTGTTCTCACTGTCAGAAAACTTTTCATATTTCCAGGTTGAATCTCTCCTTCATCAGTTTCCATCCATTATTTCTTGTCTGGCCTTGAGGAGTGTTGGAAAATAGCTTGACCCCCTCATCTCTGTGTCAGCCCCTCAAATATTGGAAGACTGCTATCCTGTCTCCCCTGGCCCTTCTCTTCCCTAGACTAGCCAGGCCCAGTTCCTGCAACTGTTCATCGTATGTTTTAGTCTCCAGTCCCCTCATCATCCTGGTTGCTCTTCTCTGCACTCTTTCTAGAGCCTCAACATTTTTTTTATAGTGTGGTGGTCAAAACTGAATGCAGTTGAAGAATAATGTTGAAGAAACAGTTAGATAACATTTATGGCAAGTTCAAACAAGAAGAAGAGCTTTTCAAGTAGACTCTTAATCTCTATTTCCATTATCGGTTCATCACATGATCATCCAGCTGTTCAGATTGGATTTGGCATTTTTATCTCCTTAGCAATTCTTTCCCAAAGATCTGGAATAGGAAGATGTATCTGATGTTTGATGGTATTAGAGATAATGTTGCAGGAGGTAAGTTGTTCCAAGTAAGGTTGCCTTTTGCAATTGATTGATGGTGAATTTGTCAATGCCGATGGTGTCCAAGTGATGCTCCAGTTGTTTTGGGATTGCACCCGAGGTATTATTAATAATATAAATAATAATATAAAAGTATTATTATCACTATAAAAGTAGGCAAATGTATGGTAACTAGGTAAATCTTCAATGCTAGGAGATAAAGTTTTTTGTTTGCAAAAACAAAAACCAAGCTCAGAGAGCACCAAGTACTCCACAGTTCAATCCTGGAGATAGTCCTTAACTTACACTAATTCATTTAGTGACCATTAGAAGTTATAACTACTGTCAACTCATAAAACATTTTGTATACATGTTTTATAGTTGTCAACGGAAAGAAGGAGAGGAGTTTCAAAAAGCAGGCAGCAGTGTAGAATCCAAAGTACATTCCATTCATATTTTCTTCAATGACTGATTAGATGACTGAAGCTTCTGCCACGCAAAAATCTAATTGGAGAGCATGATTGATGACTTTTGGCTTAGGACATGTTTCCTTGGATGATACACCCAGAGAGGTGGGTGGAAAGCAGGGTCAAGGGTGACAGTGAATTATGTATCTCAGAGTTGGCTATGCCCAGGCTAATGCTGGAATATTAACTTCTCATAAGTCCTCTTTAGTTTTGGGAGGGTGGCTTGAGGCTCATGATTTAATTGGAGTAACTGCCGGAATCCTGACAGATAGCCAACTCTGACATTCATAATTCACTGTCACCCTTGACCCTGCTTCCCCCCCCCAAAAAAAAGTAACTTATGACTGTCTTTCACCCTTATGACCCTTATAGCATCCCCATGATCACGTGATCAAAATTCAGATGCTTGGCAAAAAAGGGACTGAGTACCATATTTCATACATACAACCAGTGCTGTATCCTGATGGTCTTGTGATCAAAAATTCAGGTGCTTGGCAACTGACTCATATTTATGACAGTTGCAGTGTCCTGGGCTGGGGAGGGAAATCACGTGATTGCCTTTTGCAAACCTCTGAAAAGAAAAGTCAATGGAGGGGAGCCAGATTCATTCAACAACCATGTTAATATTTTAACAACTGCAGGGATTCACTCAACAGCCGAGGCAAGAAAGATTATAAAATGGGACAGCACTCACTTAACAAATGTTTCCCTTAGCAATGGATATTTTGGGCTCAATTGTGGTGGTAAGTCAAGGACTGCATGTATGCTGTAGGCTAAATAAATAAGTAGCCTAAATAACTACTGTAACTAAATGGATGGGTGCTGTTAGTTTGTTTAGGTAACAGATGTTTATTCATGTTTCATCAAGCTGAATGATATGGATCTATTTTTTTTCAAAATAGCCATTATCAATACTGAAAGGAACATAGCCTCTCTGATCGAGAGGTTAGTTGGTCTGAACAGTGTAAAAGGAGAAGAGAAAATAAAACCAGACATGGATGCCTTGATATCCATTAGTTTTAGGGCGAAAGTTGAACTCAGCTAGAGCTTTCGCCATGCTGGCCAATAAATAATTATGAGCAAATTGTATCTTTTTTACTATATGCTGATTGGTGCTGGAATTGCTTTTGAAAGTTCTCATAAGTTCCCGTTATAGATTAAGTGCTGTTGTAGGAAAAATAACTGCACCCAACTGAAATGGGTGAATGTAATCAGGTTTAATGGACTTGAGAGCTTGTTGGGAATTCAATAACTATTGATTGGTAGGAAACTTGCTGTCATTACAAAATGCCACTCTGGACGAATTATCCAAGCAGCAGATAGATTGCAAGAAAGGGCCCTCGGAATATTCGAAATGCTTCTTTCCTTCCTATATATCGCTTCATTTCAAGAAGGGGATGGGAAATGAAAGAGAAGATAACCAAGAGAATGCAGTGGTCATTATGAAATACAATACACTAGCTAGCACAAGAGTTAAGTGCAGCTGCAAGTCAAGGATAATGGCTTTGTTGTGAATTATGACAACAACTTTTTCTGTTGTTATCTAGAACAAGCTGTGTTTTTTTAAAAAAATCTGCCCCAAATTTATGTCTAAGATTTGTAGAGGTTGGGTAGATTCTGCATGACACAACAGATTTCTATCAACCCTTTCGTTGATATTGTACTCTACAGTAGTCCTCGACAATTGAGCCCAGCATTTATGTTGCCAAGTGAGGCAACTGTTTAAGTGAGTTTTGCCCTGTTTTTATAACCTTTTTTGACATAGTTGTTAAATGAATCATTGCAGTCGTTAAGCTGGTGACATGGTTGTTAAGTGAATCTGGTTTTCTCATTGACTTTACTTATCAAAAGATTGGAAAAGGTAATCACATAAGCCCGGGACACTACAGCAGTTGCCGAGCATCTGAATTATGACCGCGTGACCATGGGGATGCTACAATGGTCACAAGTTTGAAAAATGCTCATAAGTCACTTTTTCCAGTGCTGTTGTAACTTTGAATGGCCACTAAATGGACTGTTGTAAGTTAAGGACTACCTGTATTAAAGGAGTGGCTATTATTATTTAAATATTATTTAATATCTAAAGCTAGATAGGTAAGGGGTGAATGGGCAGGAGGGTGAATGGATGGATGGATGCAGTGGTGAGATTGAAAAAGTTTTACCACTGGTCAGGTGGGCACATTTTGGTGGATGCACTTTGCACACTTTGTGTGCATGCATGTCCCAAACACACATTTTGCATAGGCGCAGAGGCATTTGTGCAGGCGCAAAGATGTTCCAACTCACCTCCTGCAAGCCTGCATTCTCCCGGTGGCTTCAGCAGCTGCCACGCGGCACTCCGCTGGGCCCCGCAAAGCAGCTGTGTTTCAAACACAGAGGATAAAGATGAGCATGGGAGCCTGGGTGGGTGAATGCGCCCATCAACAGAGTAGCGGACAGAACCGCTGCTCATCAGCACTCGTGGCTCGGCAGAACCTGGCCGAACCTGTAGAATACCACCACTGGATGGATACTTGCATGACAAAACAAAATCACGGAGAAGAATATCGATCATAACCCTATACAATGTAGACGGGTTTGGTTTTTCCTATTGAAAACTAGCAAAAATGTTCATCATTCGCTGATGTCATCATTTCCCAGCAAATATGTAAATTTGCTGAGGTGTAAGTTAGAGAAGGTTCTGAAGGCCACATGGTTCATCTCTGCTACAGTTCATTGTAATACTGAGAACAGAGCAAAGCAGAACAGAACGGAATGGAATGGAATAGAATTCTGAATAGAATTATTTCTTGGCCAGGTGTGATTGGACACAGAAAGAGAAAGGGAGAGAGAGGAGGGGAGGAGAGGGAGGGAGAGAGAGGGAGAGAGAGGGAGAGAGGGAGACTGTTTGAATCTTAGAATTAACCATGCACAAATGGCCATTGTAAAAAGAAAAGAAAATAACAAACATCAAACGGGTAGTGTTGGTGGAACATTTATGCTAAGGACAGTTTTGTCAAATTATCACCTCTCATACTCTGATTAATTGCTGGAAATCTTCTACAGCAAATATCCAACTCAACTCTTATTCAAAATTATATTCTGGCAGTAACACAAATCCATTTTATATGGATCTGTATTAAAAGAAAAAAAAAAAGAAAGAGTCTCCAGATGATCCATCCTAGTTAAGATCACTCCTCCAAACAGTATTTGCTTCTGTATTGCCATCTGTCATTGTGATAATTTTTAAGGCATGCACTGTCAATGAAAATTTCTCACACAAATCGAGCCCTATTTCTTAATCACCTTTGGAATTATTATTTGTTCTTTTTGAAATATTAAAAACTTTGGAAGAGCAAGTTTTCATCACACCCATTATATGAATTTCCTTCATCTTAGTGAAATCAGGTTTAAACAGAACTTTTAAGAACTCTGAAAAATATTACCTTTTTGAATAAACAGCAAAAGGGTGTTTAGAATATTGACTTTTGGAAAGGTAAAATTAATCTTAAGGATCCAGTTGGATTTGGAATAAATAATGGAAATTAATCCATACTGTGGGAAACTATTGTTCTTTGGGGGGCAGGGAGAAGATATGATGAAAATTGAAGATTGGATACTAGAAGGAACTAAAAGAAACTAGAATAAATTAAGGATTACAATTAAAGGAGAAAAATAATTAAATTGGATTCATTATCAAATAATATTTTAGTATGCTCCAGTACTCTCTCTGTAGTTTATAATAATAATAATAAAAAACCTATGAGGAAAAGCAATGATCAGATGTCAAAAAAAGAAAATATGAAAGTTCTAATACTGTGCATTAAAAACGAGGGAGAACTTGGCCACGGGTGGGAAATCCAGTGAAGGTCATTGACAAGAATAGTTTTGAACCGGAAGAGCTGTTTGAATAAGTACAACTAAGAGTAACTAAGACGGTTAAAGTATTGGAGACAAAAACATATTAAAAACGGTTGCAGGATTTGTGTATGTCTGGTCTAAAAAAAAAGAAGAAGTAGAGGAAGACATGATAGCAGTATTCCAGTATTTGAGGGACTGCCACAAAGAAGAAGAGGAACCAATCTATTTCCCAAAGCAACAGAAGCAAGACGAGAAACAATGGGTGGAAACTAATCAGAGAGAGAAGCAACCTGGAATTAAGGAGAAACTTTGTAACTGTGAGAACAATCAACCAGTGGAATGGCTTACCTTCAGTAGTTGTGGGTGCTTCATCACTGGAGGTTTTTAAGAAAAGAGTGGACAGCCACCTATATTAAATTGAATAAGATTTTCTAATTGAACAGGGGATTGGATTAGAAGACCTCAAGGCCCTTTCCAGCTCTATTCTGATTGAATGCACCACTTTCGAGCCTGGCTCCAGCCACTCTCCAGCAGTGACAGTTAATAATGCTTAGAAATATGGAGACACCCTCCCCAGATAATATCTTCAGGAAATCTTTTGCCCCCTCTTCTCTCTCATATAATTGTAACTGGGCCATGCATTTTCACTGGGGGGTGGGTGGGGGGTGGAGGGGTGGAGATGTCAAAATAGATTTGATGTATATGGTACAGATCTTTTAGTCTCCCTATACATTATAGATTTGAAACCTAATATATTCTTGGAAGATCAGGGCAGTGAGAGGAACATGCATATTTATATGCCTGAAATATACGACGTGCTCGCAGCAACATGGCAGACTGTTTTTTAAGGTTTGTAAGGGGATTATGAGTTATTTTGTATTTCTTTGCAACCATAAACATCTTGGCAAGATAGAAATGTCAGCAGGAACCAGAGGAACAGATGAAACACTCCAAAGGGTAATAAATACTTAATACTCAAAAGGCTAGAGAGAATTTTCTCAGTAACACTAAATTTTGTAGTGCGGTTATTATTAGAGATGAGCTATAACTAGTTGAGATGCCTGTTGTTTTAAAAACATTCTGGGTGGCGTTGATAACTTCTCCTCCTTGGAGTTATTTTTTAAAACTGGCTTTAGAAACAAAATGTATGCTTAGATGTTTACATCTGTCTTGTTCTTTTTTTTTTTTCCCCTCGCCCATAATAACCCAGGGATTCTGCTAATCCGAGGATCGTAGTTTTCCTTCAGGAGAGAAGCAGAGAAGACAGCTAAAGAGATCAGTGCTTGGGGAAAGCAGACAAATTTATAAATTTTGTTGGGGAAAAATGAGGCCTCCAGCATTGATAGGTTTTCAATCAGAATATGAAAAGAAGAAATATTCAGGATGTTTGAGAAAGAACTATAGTTATTGTTTGTTTATTTTTTAGTTATACATTAATTCTGAGTGTTGGATATTGGATATCTATAGAGATTCTCAGTCATCCAGGTCCTGGTTGTCCCAAAGGTGCTTTTTTTTTTTTTTTTCAAGAGGCAACTAGACTTTCTGGTTTTTCTTTGAAGACGTTTTGCTTCTCATCCAAAAAGCTGAAGAAGAAATATCCATCTGGTTCAGTTCCAAGCCAGGAGAAAGACACTGGAAACATGGAGGCTGATTGGAAAGATGGTTTTTAATGATGAAGCAGAACCACATGGGTTCTGGGTAGCTGACCACATGGAGTTGAGAGTGTGTGTGGGGTGTTTATACCTTCTCTTGGGCAGTCATGCTCCTAGTGGAGACTGACCCTGAGGGAGAGGAGGAACAGCTGACAGGGTGTGGAAGTGGGGCTCCGGAGGTTGTGGAGGAGGCTGGGGAAGGGCAGAGGCTGGCTAGGCAGTCAGAGGAGGACCCAGGCCCATCCCCTCTTCATCCTAGGGCATGCAGGGAGGAGAGGATCAGGGTAAAACATGGTCTACTCATGGGCTGCAGGTGTGACAACTGAATAAAAGTTTGGACCTGCGTACTGGCAGGTACGCAGGAAACAAATTGTGTAAATATCTCTAGTTTATCATTTCTCTCTGAGTTTGGCGTCCTTCCCAGTGTGTGTTATCTGTGGACATCCTCCGGCCCTTATCTTGCCTGATTTGTGTTGCTTTTTTTCTTCTTCGTGTAACTGTGTGGGAGTTTTTTGGTCTTCTGTCAAAGATATTCGGAGCTTGGAAGCAAACTGAAGGAATAAAAGGGGCTTCACCTGTTTTCTGTGACTGTTTGTTTTGTATCCCACCCTGGGTCGTCACATTGGCTTTGCACTTGAACTTCTTGTTCCTCTGCAAGAACATGTATTCTATTGACTGTTGTAGGGGTCATAGCTGGCTCTGTAGATTGTCTGAGCTCCCAGGTTTGATTGAAGTTTGGACTCTGATGCAACATCCTTAGGAGATTGTTCAATGCAGTGAGCTCTGTTGCTAATAAATTAATCCTATTACGTCCTGGAGGGCCATGTCTTAATCCCATCATCTTGGAGCTGAAGGTCTTTTGTTTTGTAGATAGGATGGCTCAGACTTTCTTAATGGGCACAAATTATCAGCTGGGGGCTGCTTCCCAAGAGCATGTTTCTCTATTTCTCATCCAGGGAAAAATAATATTCTGCCTTTTTAATATTTCATTCTTCTAGTGGGGGGGTTGGTCTTCCCTCAGAAGTGAAACATTTTCAAAGAAACACCAGAAAATCCAGTTGCCTCTTGAAAATTTGGATATTGGATATGATTTATGGATTTATTGCCCCTGCTTCTTACAGGTCCTGGTTTCAGGATTGTTTGATTAGCTCATTTTGAAATGGCCTCTTATTCAATTCTCTTCTAAGAGACATGGAGGTCCCTAAGCATGAGTAGTTGTACCTTTCTGGAAATTCAGCAAAGGATGTGCGAATTGTATGAAACTTGTTCTGTTTAATATCACTTAGATGTTAGCAATAGCTATAAGGGTTTTTACTTTACTTTACAGCACACTCTGGGAAGTGTGTAATGTCAGTATATTGCACCCAACAATATGGGTCCTCATTTTACTAACCTCAGAAGAATGGAAGGTTGAGTCAACCTTGAGACCCATCAAATTCCAGATTGTGGGCAGATTTTGCCTGCAATACTGCATACTAACTACTGCACCCACTGCATCTGTTCTTGAAATGTCGTCCTACTCACTGATGCTATGTGACTACCATCTGTCCATAGTCAAAAAGTATCATGTGCTACATTTCCATAAGTTAAATTTGTACTAGACGTATCAAATTAATATTTGCTCATTCAGCAATCAACATATTCTTGCTTTCTTTGGGTGTTAATAGAAGTATTGCTATTTTCATTGCTTCTCTGGTCATCTCTGGATTAACCTTCCAATTGGGATAATGCAAGTGAGAAAGTGAGGGAGGGAGGGAGGGAGGGAGGAAAGAAGGAAGGAAGGAAGGAAGGAAGGAAGGAAGGAAGGAAGGAAGGAAGGAAGGAAGGAAGGAAGGAAGGAAGGAAGGAAAGATTACAACTACACATTTAGTGCAAACAACACTCTTTGTGAGATATTCTCATGATTCTCATTATTTTTTTTTCCTTTTTAAAAATTCTTCTCCAGTCTATTAAGGTGCTTGATGGAACAATTATTTCCTGTTTATCCTTAATTCATACTGTAGAAGGTACAAAGAGATGTGTATAATGTTTACAAACTTTTTATTCAGGGTTGGTTTTTTTGGTATTGTTTTGAAGATGGAGAAGAAAGAATATTAGAATTTTGGTCATCTTGCAAAATTGGGTTTATAAAATGAGTAATCCACACTTATTAATAAGCACATAGTAGTGTCTTTGGGTGGATACATTTGGTTATGAGCCAAATGTTAGGCTCATTGGCAGTTATTTGAAACTAAAGATGATTCCTTTCCAAGCACAAATCTCTTTACAAAGATTTATTGTGGGGAAAAAGGCATGAGGTTACAAGAATTCCAGCAAATGAGTTATTTCTTATTCAGGATCAATATATTTATCAATGCTTTAGGTGTGGAGACATTTTGATTTTATTTCTAACAGACTTCCTATAATCCAGGACCATCCATAAAGGATGGATAATCCAATAGGGCATTAGGAAGGAAGGAAGGAAGGAAGGAAGGAAGGAAGGAAGGAAGGAAGGAAGGAAGGAAGGAAGGAAGGATATTTTATGTTCTCTTAGTTTGGTAGAATTCTTGCACATATTTCATTATTAAACTGAAATTATCGAATTGGTAATGAAACAACTGCAAGAAAACCACAAAGGTCAGAGAATACCAAGGACCCCATAGTTCTACCCTGAGCTACAAATATTCTCTCCAGAAAGGATTCTATGCATGGATGGGGAGTTTTTATCCTAGCTTTCTTTCATGGTGGAAGTCAAATCACAAGATATATTTGGGTGGAGTTTCCAAATTGTTTGCTTCCAAAGTACTGTCTTTCCTTGTCTTAGAAGCAATTGGTCAACCATGTTTGGCTTCCCAGGTGGGCAGGATCTTGCTTAGTTTGTACTTGGATATCAAAACTTCCAGGAAATGTTAGGGAAATTTAAAGAAAAAAAATTGAAAGCAGCCAATGGCAAATGGGCTTTCATAAATTCCTAGGAAAGCTGTGCAGTCTGTCCTTGAAGTCACCAGACCTTTACTTCAAGATGAAGGACATATAAATTCACCTCCTTCGTCCTGAGAACCAAAGTGGATTGAGTTTGAGTGAATTGAGGCTGAGTTTGTTATTTATTTATTTTCTTCTTCAAGGAAAGAAAAGGGAAGAAAGTCTGAATAAATGTAAATATCTGAAAAAAAAAAAAAAAGTAAGGGTTGAAGCCCAGCATTTGAACACGGGTACAACATGCAGCAAGGGTCTTGTGCATTGTGAGATGCAGCACATTGTTGCATGAAAAACTTTTATAATTCCATCCAGTAAACACTTATTTAGGCTCCTTGTATCTACCTGCGAGTACAAAGCCAAGAAGGCGAGTTTTCCAGCCTTGTGTGGAACGTGACCTTGATAATACCAAGTAGCCATTTCTATCTCGCACCAATTACAGAAGGCTATGCTTGGTTGTTTATTACATCCCCTGATAGGTTGATCTCCTTTCGGCTTCATTTTGACAAGCCCGTGTGGTGCTAAACCCTGTTAAGACAGAGCAAAGACTCAATTACAGAAACTAGCAAGACATGCAAGACTAAGCAAAGAAGAGAGGGAAGGGGAAATCACGCGAAAGGATTAGGGATCAAAAATAGCATCACTTAGACAGGAGAAAAGAAAGGAAAAACCACAGACAAAACTTAATAGCAAAGGTTGTTGATGATTCTTTAAACGATGGATGGGCAGGCTTTTGTATGCGTGGTATGTGTGTGAGGATACGAAGTTACAAACAGAAACAAACCTGCTATTCCACCCTTTTTCTGTTGAGTAATTGGTTCATAGGATCTTAGAAGGTCAGATTTGGAATGGATCTGTATGGTCATTTCATTCTCTGTCAATTATAGAAGTGTTCCTTTAAGGAGCTGCTGCCCCAAGAAATATACAGTTAGTCCTTGATTTATGACTATTACTGGGACCAGAAGTTTCATTGCTACCCAACGCAGTCATTTAATGTTGTAATGACGAGGCAGTCGAGGTGTTTGATCATGATCAACTGAATCATGATGAACTTTATTGGAGTCTAGTCTTGCATTTATACACATTTTTAGTAATCCTCCAACATTGGTTAACTTTGGTTACAGCTTAACTTTCGTTACTGTTTAGCATAATAGTAATTAACACAATTATCTCTAGTTAAAGTCTAACATATGTTTACCACTTTCTAATCCTCCTTTAGATTAGTGACTTTGTTTGCCTGAGTTGTATTTGCATGTAAACATTCTTTATCTGAGGTTTGCCATCCAAGATAGGAATATTCCTGCAATTACAACTGCAATTACAATTGCAATTACAATTCAATGAATCCCATTCAATTTTATGACCCTCTTCACTGTGGCTGTTAAACAAATCAGATTTCCCACCATTGCTTCTCAAAAGATTATAAATGGTAATCATGTGATCCACATGATACCACAACAGTTGTAAATACACGCAGGTTGCCAAGCACCAAAATTTTGATCATATGAGCATGGGAAATGCTGTGACAGTCATCAGGACTGGTCATAACTTGTTGTTTTTTCAGTGCCATTGTAACTTTGCATGGTTGTTGACCAAAGGCTCTTGAGTCGAGAACTAACTGTCCTGGTGGGTAACTTCGCAATCTAAAACCACACGACAGCATTTCTGACTTTGTTTAATTATTTAATTTTTATACCACCTGACTCCCAGCGATTTATGTAATGGCCTACGTTTGAGAAATGAGTAGGACCCTTAATGCAGCCTTCATTTCTAGAACCCAAATTAGAGTATCTTGGACCTGTGGTGTAAAAAATATGGCATCCCTCACTTAATCCTCCAGGGAAAGATTGAAGGCAAATGAGGTCCAGGCAGAAGAAGGACATCAGGGCTTCAAAATCTAAGGGATCAGTTTGGACAAAACTCAACAGCCCTTTTTCATGTGGCTGTTGATAAAAATAGGATCACCAACATGATTGCCAAAGTCCGATGATGGATTATGGCACAAGAAGAAGTCAACTTCAAACCTCACCTGACAGCAGCCATTTTTGTGTTTCTCAGTTGCCACATAGAGGGGGAAGGGGGGAGAAGGAGCTTATTAGACACAATAGATAGCTTTCTCATGAGGACCAAGGTCAGCTCTACTAGGAACAGATAAGGTTGGGGAAGGAGTGCCTGGAGAGCCCCTCAATTGACCCAATTTGCCAATGTATATCTGTGACACTTGGAAATGGGGGTTATTTCCTATTTTAATTATAGTGAAAACACAGGAAATATTCAGAGTTGGTTTTCCTTTGAAGCTCTTTCAATATGATGTACTCAATAAAGAACATCTTTGAGGAGAACTTCAGCCTCAGAGTTCTGATTGGCTTGGGTTCATTAGTTGGAACCTTGACAGGTCTAGAGGTAGAGCTCTTGCCTCACAGTCAGGAGGCTGTGAGTTCGATCCTAGGAAGAGGCGAAAATTTCTCTTTCTGGGCACGATTGGGAATATCTCTTGAACAAAACTCCACATTGGCAACAGGAAGGGCATCTGGTCAGAAAACACTAAGTTGCATTCAGTTGCCCGGACTCCACCCCACAAGGGGTTATGGGGTCATTAAAAGAAGATTAGTCAGAACGTTGACATTAAACTAACTCTAAATCTTTCCCACAGTTTCACTATCATTAAAATACATCTTGACACCCTGTTTGTTGGGGAGAACATTCCAGTATCCATGTCCAAAGATGATCCAGTCTTCATTTTTTTTATTTCGGATTAGTTTTATTCTTCTTACTCATAAATTTCAGACAGGTTGCTGGCCCTCATGTGAGTTGCTGGTTTTTACAGGTTTAAGTTGATCGTCCCTTGCTAATTTCACTTCTTCCTATCATAAAGTAAGGAGAGTTGGCCCTTGTTCTGCCTTGTGGTTTAATCTGGACTTCTGCGTTTATCTAAGGTCACCAGGTGAGCCAGAGGGATTTTGATAGCAAATTGATTTTACAGAATGCATAATAATAGAGTTGGAAGGAACTTCAGAATTCTTCTAGTCTGGCTTTCTCAAGTTGGAGACCTTATACCCTTTTGGACAAGTGGCCGTCCAGGCTCATCTTAAAAGACTCCAGGGATAGAGCACCCATGACTTCTGAAGGCAAGCTAAATATTTTTTTTTTTCATTTCAGTTTGATTTCTTTCTCAGCCTTACAAATTGATGGCAAACTTAGGAATTCCCAGGTGAAAACCATACTGTTTAACACTTCGATATGATGTAACCCCGTTTTTGTTTGCTTGTTTGTTTCCCAATGTGTTCAATTTAGGAAGAGTTGTGTGGTCACACATGTAAACACTTTCAGCATCCAAATCCATTTCAGGCCATTAATTTGGCTTTTTTTTTTCTGATCTGCTAGAATCAGAAGTTGCATTTTGGCACAGCTGGTCATCGTCTTTGTAATAAGGGGTTTTTTTCCCTTCTTTTTTTTTTCTCTGTGTAACCACCACAATTTTCTTTAAAGCCTTGAAGGGATACTAAGCAAGACAGATGGTTTCTCACAGACTCCCCCCCCTCCAGCTCTTTTATCTTTCATCTAACTATTAATTCATCTGTTTGGATGGGTACATTCATGCATGGAAGCAAGATGAATAATAATTAGATTTTTAATAACTCCCTGCATTTGCATTCCGAGTAACTCTTTACATGGTTCTAGCTGATTAAAATGAATCATTTACATAATTAACATATGGTTATAGTGTTGGCTTTAATATGCTGATTATCTCACTTCTGTTGTCTGGAGTCAATTGGATTCAAACTGTAACAATTGTTTGAAGTGAGAATAGTTTATTCCTGCGAGGATTGCTGGATATTGCCAAGGGCCTGATTAGTGCTAACACAACTGTCCAAGAACTTTGTCAAAATGTTACAAGGAAAAGGAGCATGTGTGTCTTGGTGTAAATCTGATTTCCTTAGGCTAGACTTTTAAAACAGCTTTGTAAATTGGATGCAGTGTAAACCATCTTTTAACCACCATGGTGGTTACACAGGTTTTTTTTTTTTTGTCTTCTTGCCTATACAGGTAATCCTTGATTTACAACAGTTCATTTAGTGATTGACTGAAGTTACAGTGGCACTCAAGTGATGTCAGATGTTTGGGGCTTAGCCCCCAATTACCGGAGAGCTGCTTGGAGATTTAGGGATTCAGGTTAATGGCAGCGTTCCAACTAACAACCTCCAAACCAATAAACTCCGAGACAAGCAATTTCTCCAAATTCCATTTTATTTAGAGTTGTCATATTGGCACATCTGGAAAAACCAAAATCTGAGAGTTCAAGGTTTTCCCTTCCCAATAGAAATTCAAAAACGCATCCCCTGCACCCACCAGTCCATCACATGGCCCAGTCAAACATTGTCCCTGTCCGCATTCCAAGTAACAGCTCCAACACAACAAACTCCAAGACAAGCTAACAGTCCCAGCTAGAGACATTCCTCTCCAGGTGCAGGGCAACATGTCCTTGACATTCTAAGAAAGAATATTGTTGAGTCTAATCTTCTACCTCTCTATGAAACCCCCCCTCCCAAATTCCCAGGCACTGAATGTGGCAGCCTTGAAGCTTCCAAGTAAAATATGGCTTCCAAGGCTGACAAGTGACTTATGACCGTTTTTCACACGTGCAACAATTGCAGCATCCCTATGGTCATGTTATCAAACTTGGCAACTTGCATCAAACAGGTGCTTGGCAACTAACTCGTATTTATGATGGTTGCAGTGCCCTGAGGTCATGTGATCATCTTTTTCCATCTTCTCCTGACAAGTAAAGCCAACAGGGAAATCAGATTAACTGAATTTAACATTTGCAGTGATTCACTTAACAACTGTGGCAGGAAAGGTCATAAAATGATTCACTTAACAAATGTCCTACTTAGCTAGAGGACTTCTGGTTTGTCGGCTTCGCTAGCGGCAGGGTTCCGCGATCCTGCGCGATCCCTGCCGTGCTAGCCGTTTTGGTGCCTCCGATCTGGACGGGTTTGGAGGCTAAGGCTGCCCCGCAGAGGCAGCCAAAGATAGGGGGAGCTGGTGAGGGGTTTGGGGGTGTTGCAGACCCCCTCCCCAGCCGGCAAAACTCCCTTCTCTCAAGGCGGTCAAGCGGCGGTCTGTAATGACCGCCACAAAGAAGCCGGCAGCTGGGTAAGACTGAGCAGGAGGAAGAGGGGAGAAAGTTTTCAAGAGAAAGTTTTTTGGCTGATCCAGGACTTTAAGAGGCGTTTAATCCTGAGAACTGTGACTTTTTGAAAAATACTTGGTTTCCAGAAGAGGATTTCAAGCGGCAACATTGAGGTGCTGAAAGGAAAGTTTACCCTCCTTCCCTATGGAATCAACAAATGGACATTGAGAAACCTGTTGTTTTTTATAAAAGGTAAAAACTTGGCTTCTTGTTATAAGTGGGAAGGGAGAGGACAAAAAATATATATATATATTAAGATTTTCCTGGAGGAGATGCCTTGAAGATCTTGAGACTAGAAACTGATTGGAACAAGGCTGTAAAATACAGATTGGGCTTTTTTTCTTTTCCCTTTTACTGATACCAGCCCAGGAAGAGAAAGTGAGAACTTTGTGCATTGTTTGGACTGATTGATGTCTCTGGGACTTTGAGGAATTGTTTTAACTTTTGAAACATTTTGGTTGCTCTAAGAAGAACAAAGAATGGCTTTATCTGATGATGAACTTAGAAAGGAATATCAAGAAAGTAAAGATGCTGTGAAAGAAGCTTTCCTTTCTTTAGAAATGGCGCTTGCTATTTATCAGCAAACACAACAACAGATGGAGGAAATAGAAGGAGAAGAAGAAAAAGAAGAAGAAGACGCCATCTTCAGTGAATCTAAAAAAATAACTAAGAGAGAAAGGAGAAAGAAAGGAAGGAAAATGAAGGACTTAAGACTTAAAAAAACACTTAAGAAAGGAAAAAATAAGATGCAAAACCAACTCAATGTTACTGAGCAAAAGGAGAAAGGATTACAACAGAGAGGGAAAGCTAAAAAGGCGGAGGTTAGTAGGGGGGGGGTAAAAAGGCCAGGGGGGATAAGAAAGGAAGGGAAAAGGAAGGGAAAAGCCACAAAGGTATGAAACAAGATGGGAAAAAAGGATTTTTTTTAAGGGATAAAGGGTAAGGTATAATTTCTTGAAAAAAGAAGATTCTGCAAGGTACAAAAGATGGTATTATGTATTAGAAATAGAAAATTAGAATGTTATAAGAATTGATAAAAGATTAAAATATTGAAATGTTTAGAAATGATAGATTTTAAAATTTAATAAAATTGTAGCACTTGTTTTTTGAAATAGACAATCGGAATGTTATAAGATTTAATATTTAGATTTATTATCTAATTATATAAATTATTATGAATTTATTATTTTTTCTCTTTAAAGGTTAGTAGGTAGAATGTACTAAGCAGAATCAGATTGGGTATCAGGTGTTATTTTAAATATTAATTTAAGGGGAGGATAGAAAGGCATCATACTCTGATTAGTGATTTCAGGAGAAATTCTTTTTTTTTTTTTTTTTACTATAGGGAATGAGATAAATGGATAATCTGGAAAGAATGGACAAAAAATACGAATATAATGATTTAAATTAAAATGAATTAAATAAAATAGAAATAAGAAGATCGAAAAGCGGGGAGAAGTTATATAGAAGATATAGAATGGTAAATAAGATAGGTAATGGTATGTAAGATGAGCACGGATTTAATTGAAGTCCATACAAAGAGAGGTAATCTGGGGCCAAACTACTTTCTTAAAAGAAGTTTTATATTTTTGTGTTTTGTATGTCTATGTTTTGTTTGGGAAGTAATAAAACCTTGGAGGAATGTTGGATGAGAATAATGGTAATCAAGTCAGAGAGGAATGAAGATGATGATTATAAACTGGATAAATATAGAAAATAATAATAATAACAATGAAATTGAATACGAAAAGAGAAATAATGAGAAATTTGTTAAGAAATATTTATATGTTTATATTGAAATGGTGTAAAACAGAATTATGTTGCATAAAATAATATTTTACTTGACTTGTAAAATTAATAATGGAAAGAGGTTTTATGTATTTAATGGTTAATGATGGTTTGTTTGTCTTTAAAATCAATAAAATTTGTTTAAAAAAAAAACAAATGTCCTACTTAGCTCAATTATTATCACAAATCAAGGACTACCTGTATCATCCCCCTGGCCACTCAGTTTTGTTGGTCAACATCAACATGCAATTCTACCTATTTCTGATATTTAGACATGATTCTTAGGGAACCAAAATACCTTTGACCTTTATAAAGATTTGATTTGATTTGAAAATATCCTCATTCATGCCCAAGGAAATGATATAGCCTGGTTTTTCATGATACATTAATCTGCAATGTGATTTGTTGGTTTTTGGATCATTGTACTGTACAGATTAAGCCAACCCGTGATATTGTATTTAATTTTCAATATGTTGTGTGAACCCAGACAATTGAATGTGTTTGTTTGTTTGTTATTGTTTATTAATAAATAATAGTAATGCAAACAAGAGGTTAAATATAATATAAAAAATGATAGAGACCTGAAGGAAACGGAGATTAAAAACAAACAAATACATAATACATGAATAAATGGAAATGTTTGCAAGTTGTTATAACTCTTGTTAGGAACGTGCTGTTCAACTATCATCCAATTTAACTTGCAAACTGAATGATATTCTTGCACTGAATTCTGTACAGAAAAACCAGATTTAATGCCTAAAGTAAGCTTCTCTGCTTTAAAGGTTCTGATTCAGATACCCTATATAATTCAGAAATGTATCTGAGTCCTCTCTGAATCTGAACTGAAATTTAGGATAGCGTTAGTCTTTTCCATATCTCACCTAAAATGAAATTAGAAGTATGTCTAATGAAGGGATTTCCCTCCTCCTTGGATAACAGATTATCTTATAAAACATTGGTTGTGAAGTTCTATTCCTGAGATATTCTTCTCCTTCTCCTTCTCCTTCTCCTCCTCCTCCTCCTCCTCCTCCTCCTCCTCCTCCTCCTCCTCCACCCCTACCCTTTCACTACTCTACTCTCTCATTATACTGCTTACACTTTGTGATAATTCAATCAACTAAAAGTGTAATTGAGTATTCCATGTTCTCTTTTTGATTCTCTTCCTGATTATATGTGAGCTATAACTGACAGCTGATCTCTGTACGTAAAGTTTATACATAACCTGAGAAATGTCAAGAAAAGGCAAGGTAATTTTCCTTGGTTCTTATGTTAAACCTTTAGAAAATATATCTCCAAAATTAGCTTAGAATAAGCTTGTGAAGCATGTCAGAAGATACATGGCAGTGTGTGTGTAAATATAGCTCTCTTTTAAAACATTTTTTTTTATAAATAAAACATTTTGAATTTTAAAGGGGGTTACTAAAATAAGCTGGCATGCTAAAGCACTGTTTGGTGTTAATATTTACTGTAAAAGAAATCCGTGAATTTGTATAGAGAACAAACAGAAGTTAATGGTGGGAAGTGATTTTAATGGTGAAATAAGTGTTAATGTGTGTGGTTGTTTTTAGTATCTTCTTAGATAATGAGCATTCACTTAAGAAATCTTGGTGAAAAACATGTTAGAATTGTGTTTGTTTTTATATAAACCCTGTTAGAACTGAGTTCCTTTTATCTTATCACCTCTCTTTAATTTATTTTTGCTTACAATTTATTAATCTTTTTCTGCACTTTGCATAATTTTGCTTACCCCCAAAAAGGAAATAGTGTGATGGGTAGGCAGGCAGGCATGATGTAAACCTGATAAAATATTAATATGTTGCTGGAATCGTTTTGATCCATCCACTGTTTTCTTCTTCTCCTTCTCCTTCTCCTCCTTCTTCATTGTGGGATGTAAATCTCGTCTGCCTGTTTCCAACTAAAATGGTCCTGAGCTTTCTTTTTTCTTTTTTCTTCAATTAGGCCCGCAATACTTGCTGATGTCGTCCATCCATCTTCTTCTTGGTCTCTTTTGTGAATGCTTTTTATTATGTGGGATCCATTCAGTGGTGGGATTAAAAAAAATTACTACTGGTTCTGTGGGCATGGCTTGATGAGTGTGGTGTAGCTTGATGGGTATGGTTTGGTGGGCATGGCATGGGAAGGTTACTGCAAAATCCCCATTCCCTCTCCACCTGCTTTCCAGCTCTGTTCTCCTGTGCAGGGCAACCAAAGAAGACCCAGCCTATCAGCTGGGACTCAATGGGAGGCAGAGAAGAGATGGGGTTGGCGGGGCCAGTCAGTGGTGGGATTGGCTGGTTCTCTGAACTACTCAAAATTCCCACTATTGGTTCTCCAGAACTGGTCAGAACCTGCTGAATACCACCTCTGGATCCATTCTATGATTGTGTTGGTCCACCTTCCATCAGTTCTTCTCACTATGTAACCAGCCTATTTCCATTTCAATTATTTTATTCTCATTATGATATTGTATACTTTCATTGGGAGGAAAGCTGTGGCAAATCTAGACAGCAGATTAAAAAGCAGACATCACCTCATTAACAAAGGTCATACAGTCAATGGTATTTTTTTCATATGGTCATAGTAATGGATGGCTATGAGAACTTTCTCTGTACTATACCCAAGTCTAAAAACCAACTGATAATCCCTTTTTGCCAGGGCCCTTTAAAGCTACAGCCTAACCATTTTGAAGAATGGACAATTGTCCAAATCCTTTGGGCTCAACAGTGATTTCTTAAAGAGAAGACACATCTCCATCTTCTTCAAGATTGGTAGGATCTCTCCCTCCCTAAGTTCATTTCCAACCCCAGTTCATTTCTGGACACCAGGTAGGAGGGACATGCAGTAGACCTAATAAATGGTCAGACTCACAATCCACCTCTTTAGGAGGTATATATTTAGACTCCTTTGGTGCAGTAAAATAAGGCATTAGGATCTACCCTCAGCTTTTTACTTTTTAATAATAATAGAAACTAGCCATTTCTATACAACAAATCTATCTAATTGGCAAAACCCAAAATCAAAGTTTCATTTTTTTCCACCTCAATCACAAAGTCCAGAAGTGGTTTCCAAGTAGAAATGAAGGTATTTGTATTTTTTTTCTTTAATCAAAGCAGTCAATTTAGTCATCTCTGCTAACTCCGTCAGTTTTTGTAGCCATTCATTCATTGTGGGGATCGAGGTGACCTTCTATTTCTGTGCGTAGAGTAGTCTTGCTACCATCAACATATATAACATCAAAGTTCTGAATTTTTTTTCCAAGTCAATGCCTTTTTTTCTATTTTCCCTTGCTTTTCCGCACTAGCCACTTCCCTTTTTTCTATCCTAATTTCCCTAATATTTGTAATATTCTTTGTATGTCATATTATAAATTAATAAAACTATTTAAAGTGAAGGAGGTATATGTTCAACTACTCATGCAGGACAACTTCAGTCAGCTCAATCGACTTGCCCAGTTTGAATGTAGCTCCAAGGAAATTTGAGAACTTTATATAAAAGGTGCTCAGAATATCATTCATTGCTGATATATCTAAGATATGAAGAAAAAATCCATGGCAGTTTCTACTATGTGACATATCTCATCCATTGATAGTGGGGAATTTGCAATTCAAAGCACCTTGTTTCATCTCCATCCTTTGCTACAATTAGATTCACACGAAATGGTTAATCAGGCTAATGAATTAAACAGAGTTCTGGGTTTGCACACCGCAATGAGCTCTCCAAATGGCTAGTGTTCACACAACATCATCAACCATAAAAACTAATCTTGGATAAAAAAATTAATAGTGTAGCGTGTTGCGCATATGCAGCTGATAAGTTTCTCATTGATCGAGTTAACTGGACATAATCTTTGTGTCTGACTCAAAGGGCTGCTTAATGCTGGCTCCATGCAAAATGAAATCAAAGTGAAGAGAATCCATCATTTCTAATGCTACACACACAAAGTGATTTCTGGAGAGACAGAAGTGGAGAACTATGCACACAGAGTCTGTGTCTGTGTGTCCCATTCAGCCTAAGAGGCAATGATGCTATCAGCCCCAAGAGAATAATTTTAAATTGATGGGAAGTAGAATTGAAAGCTACTTTCCTCTGATCACTGAGATCTGTAACAATTACCTCATCCCATTTCTCAAAGTCAACATAAATGTTTCACTCATTTAAAGAACATGGAAGACAAAGGATGCAGCAGAAGTATGGGAATACTTCACATTTTCTGGCTCCTTTGGGGAACTGTAAGTTTCCAGGAAGCATGGGGATTTTCCAGGAAAAAATAATAACTTGGTGATGAATGGAAGGGAATTAATTCATCACTACCAATGAATTATCTTTTGGGAAAAATTATAAATGAAAATTACTTCGATACACCTCAGGTTGACACCTATATCTCCATATCTTAAGGTTCATCTGCAAGCAACAGCCTAAATATAGGCATATTCCTTTGGCAATTATTTGTGAAGCATGATTTTTATGATTATTGCATTGTTGTAAAACTTCAAATGAAGGAATTTATCTAATCCAGCCATTGTCAATATGGTGGGTGTGTCTAAATCTATTTTCATATGATTCAGTGAGAGCTTTTTAAAAACTGGTAAGAAAGTTAAGGGTTGTCTTCATCCAGAACGTTTGTCATGCCTGCCATACTTAGCCATTTGGACTAAGGAATACAGAACAGTGAAATGTTGTAAGAAACAGCAAGTCAGAGATATTAAAAATATATGAAGAAATAAAAGGGAAAGGGGAAGGGGAAGGGGAAGGGAGGGGAGGGGAAGGAAAGGAAAGGAAAGGAAGAAAGAGAAAGAAAGAAAAAGAAAGAGGCTGTAGTCAGACCAGAAGAGAGTAGGAAATCAAAAATAAATTGAAAGAAAGATTTCTAGTATATCTCTATTCTATCTATCTGTCTATCATTTCTATTATCTGCCTTTCTCTCTTTGTCTCTCTGTCTCTCTGCATCCCTATCATATGTCTGTCTCTTTGTCCATTTGTCTGTCCCTATGCATCATCTATCTATCTATCTATCTATCTATCTATCTATCTATCTATCTATCTATCTATCTATCTATCTATCTATCTATCTATCTATCTATCTATCTTCATCTTCATTCATTCATTCTACCATTCATTGTTTCAGTCATTCTTAACCTTTTGCACCTTTATATTCCAAATAATGTTTCCAGTAGCCACTTTCGTTAAAATAACACTTTGTTCAGATCTTCAGCTAAGACTAATGTGTTCATGTGACTTTCAGAAATATTCCTTACTAATTGCACAGTTTTCCCAAAATCTCCTGTCTCCTTTGCATGCATTTGTATGTGTGCAATTAAAAATTGGGGGAGAAAAGGGTTTTGTGTATCTATCTGTAGCCTAAACTGGGATGTTAAACTAAATTCCTTAACTATCTGGGCAAAGCAGACTAACCCGCAACTCATAAACAGGATTTCAGCAGTAGGAATGTATGTGGGAAAAAAAAAAAACTGTCATTCTGAACATGAATGAGAACTTGAATAGAATTTCTTTTAATTGCCTTCTTGCTGCCACAATTAGTTTGTTGTAGACATGATTAATTGTAGCAGGTCTTGACTTATATCCATAAAAGCCTCAGGTCATAAAGAGATGGAGAAAAGGAACCAGAGTATATAATTCTGTATGGAATACTAATGCATTTTTTTAAAACCTCAAATAAGAATAATGATGTTTCTGCCTTAATGACAGAACATTGATTTTTGCACAATAAAGCTTGCTTCTTCATTGTGGGCTGCTGCAAGGACCCCTCCTCCCCAATTTTCATGTCTTGCTCATTTGCAAAGAGGCTGTTCTGGAAACCGAATTGTCTTCCATCTTTGGGGAGGAACCTCAGAGTTTGGAGCAAACATGAGAAAGCGAATAAAATAGAACAGAGAATAATAGGGTTGGAAGAGGGCTTGGAGGTCTTCTAGTCCAACCTCCTGTCCATATTGTTTTTGTTGAGATTGCAAAAAAAAAAAAAGTCAAATTAATGTTTCGGTAACATCATTGTATACTCATAGTTGCCATACTTGGGGGAAAAATCCATGAGATGTTTTCTCTTCATTTTTAACTGAAGGACAGGGAGTCCTCAACTTACAGCAGTTCATTTAGTAACCATTCAAAGTTAAAATGGCATTGGGAAAAAAGCAACTGAGTATCATTTTTCACACATACAGCCATTGCTATATCCCGATGGTCTTGTGATCAAAATCCAGATGCTTGGCAATTGACTCACACTTTTGATGGTTGCAGTGTTCCAGGCTCACATGATCCCCTTTCATGACCTTCTGACGAGCAAGGGGGAAGCCACATTTGTTTAACAATCATGTGACTAATTTAACAAGTGCAGTGATTCACTTAACAACAGTGGCAAGAGCGATCATAAAATGGGGCAGCATTCACTTAACAAATATTTCACTTAGAAACAGAGGTCTTGGGTCCAATTGTGGTCATAAGCAGAGGTGGTATTCAGCAGGCTCTGGAGAACCGATAGTGGAAATTTTGAGTAGTCCCCCCTCTGACTGGAGATTTTACAGTATTCTTCCCCTGCCATGCACACCAAGCCACGCCCACAGAACCCAGTAATTAAAAAATTGAATCCCATCACTGGTCGTAAGTCAAGGACTGCCCCCAAAAAGTGAAATCCAAGTTGGTCGTGTGGCAATCCGCTTAATGACCAGCATGACTTAAAACTCTTAATTCTAAATCAGTTATCATTGTAAGTCAACCACTACTTGTACTTTTGCAAAAAAAAAAGCCAGGAAGATTTTATACCAAAACAAAGCCATCTTTAAATATGAGAATAGGATGGAATTAACTTTGAGATTGTCAGCCTTGGAAGCCATTGTTTACTTGGAAGTCTCAAGGCTGCCACATTTAGTGCCTGGGAATTTGAGAGGGGGGGATTTCACAGTGAAGTAGAACATTAGAAACAACATTCTTTCTCAAAGAGTCAAGGACATGTTTCCCTGCACCTGGAGAGGAGTGTCTGGAGGAAGGTCTCCAGTTGGGATGATGAATTGATTGGACCATGTGATGGACTGACATGTGAAGGGGATGGATCTTTGATTTCTCGTTTGGGAAGGGAAAATCCGGAACTCTCAGATTTGGTTTTTCCCAGATGTGCCAAAATGACAACTGTAATAAATTCTTACTTTGATGGACTTTGTCTCTGAGAGCTGAATTGAGATGGAGAGTTTGGTTGGAATACTGACAGAGATGAATAGATATCCATGGGGGAGGGGGGTTATTATCAATTGTTGGGACAATAAGGAAATTCAGGTGGTTCAAATGAATACAAAGTATAAAGTATAAATTTATTGCCAGCATAAGCTCTCTGCAAGAATCTGACTTACTGGCAGTTAAGGGAAATGAGCAGGAGATAAGAGAGGCATTCAAGGTGGCCTGGACTCAGATCTCTTGTGGGTGTGCAGGGACTTGTGACTTATGACACATTTGATCCCTCCCTCGGGATCAGCCTGGTCGTCTCCTACATTGGAGGATGTTTTTTAGCCTGATATATCTCCCACATGAAGAGATGTGGTGGCTCAGTGGCTAAGAGGCTGAGCCTGTTGATCAGAAAGGTCAGCAGTTCGGCGGTTCGAATCCCTAGCACCACATAACGGAGTGAGCTCCTTGTCCCAGCTTCTGCCAACCGAGCAGTTCAAAAGCTTGTAAAAATGCAAGTGGAGAAATAGGTGACCACTTTGGTGGGAAGGAACAACAGTGTTGTTCTGTGCGCCTTCGGCATTTAGTCATGCCGGCCACATGACCACGGAGATGCCTTTGGACAGTGCTGGCTCTTCTTTGGCTTCGTAACGGAGATGATCACTGCCCCCTAGAGCCAGAAATGACTAGGACAGATGTGCGAGGGGAATCTTTATCTCCCACCCAAAAATGGTACCTAAATGAAGTTGTGCTACAAAGAGAAATACAGCAAAAACAGAATGGATAAAAATCAGTCAAAGTTGCTGCTTGATATTTTAAATGCAAAGTATATAACTATGCCCCGAACATTACATATTTGGCAATCAAATGATTATCGGTTATATTTTAGGAGGGCAACGCATGAAAGTGCCCAACCTCGCTCTCTCTAGCAAGGAGTTGGTTTACAATCTTCAATATAGTAGAGAGTCTGCATTGTCTATACAGGCTGTACATTTCAACTATTTTTCTCCCCAGCCATATAGACGTGAACAAATGAGACAGGAGTCTCAACAGCCTTTCCCTCCTGCTTCAACCAATAACAAGCCTGCGCAATTATTCAAACTTTTTCCAGTCCCCCCCCCCCAAGGAAAACAAAAGGATTTTAAAAAGAAGAGGAAAACAAAACAAAAAAATGGAATTAAGCACTTTGTTTGCTTAAAAAAAAAATGTATTTGAAAGGCTTACTGTTCCTGAAATCTGGTGCCTGGTAATACCATTGTAATAGTAGTTGTATTTATGTTCTAGCAGCTTATTTGAAATTTGGGGAGTGATGGGGGTAGAAATGCACTGTCTTTGTCACATGCCATCCAGAATTTTTGACCAAGTAGGCTACAGTTTGGAATAGAGGTAGATCATGGGTACTTTAAAGAAATGTATTTATCACTGTATTTTTTTCTTTCCACACAGTCTTTATGCTTCTTTGTTAACCAATACAGAGAATTAGTATCTGCTTAAACTGCCTGTCTCACCAATGTGCTCAGGAAAAAAAAAATAGCAGAAGCAGAAAAAATAACTACAAGGAAACCCAGCCATTGGTGAATGCGGAACTGCTGATGGTCATTCGATTATGTTGATGCAATAATTGTCAAAGACTACTCTCCAAACCAAAAAGATGTTATTAATCGCTGAATTTCTGGAAATAAATGCTGGACGGTGGGCAGGAGATGGCTGAAAGAGAGAGCCTGAACAACCCTTAATCTTTAATAAGCCATAGAGCTAGTCTATAACTGTCAGGCAGTGACATAAGAGCTATGCCTTTTGCTCGCTGCATGGAATAGAAAATGGGTTTTGTTGGCTATTTTACTTTTTGCTGGCTGGAGCTGGGAGGAAAAAAAAGCCACCTCTGTGATTTTTATTGAAACAAGGCTTGAAATGGTCAACAACACCAGGCATGATTTGATTCTCAATGAGCAACGGTGTTGAGTAGCAATGATTCATGTATTGGAGAGGCGAGACAGAGGTAGTCCTCGATTTACATCCACAATTGATCCCCAAATTTCTGTTGCTAAGCAAGATGGATATTAAGTGAGTTTTTGTCCCATTTTGCAACCTTCTTATCACAGTGAATCACTGCAACCAGGGTTGTTAAGTGAATCTGGATTCCCCATTGACTTTGCTCGTCAGAAGGTCACAAAAGAGACACTGCAACCATCGTAAAGATGAGTCGGTTGCCAAGGGTTTGAATTTTGATCGCCTAACCACAAGGATATGGCAACAGGAAACAGTCATGAGTCACTTTTTTTCAGGGCCATTGAAACTTTGAATGGTCACTAAAGGTGCTGTTGTAAGCAAAGGGCTACTTGTAATGAGGAGATCAAGGAGATGCTGAAAAATTTGTGGTAGTCTGGATTTTTCAAGATTATGGCTTGGATTAAACAGGAAGATCTGGGGTTAATGGGGAGTTATATTAAGAGGTATCTTGGTCTTCTCCAAGTTGTAAAATTCTAGCCAAAACTTATCATGACTGATTGCTATCGGAGACAAACTGAACCATATCCGTTTCCCAGAAGGATATATTCTGTCTCTTGATAATAGATTCATTCCTTTGGATTTGTTCTTTGCTTCATTTTTTCTTCAACCTACACAATATAGTATATCTCTTTTCACATTTATCTTTTATCAACATGAATATAGCCATAAGTGGGAAGAGATAGGTACTAATAAGGATGAGAAGAAGAATAGTAATAAAGACTTAGTAGTTAATTTGACAGTGTTGTGGTTATTAGTTGTTTTGCACAGTGATGGCGTTTGGGGGAAAACTGTCCTTGTGTCTAGTTGTTCTGGCGTGTAATGCTCTATAGCATTGTTTTGAGGGTAGAAGTTGAAACAATTTATGTCCAGGATGTGAGGGGCCTATAAATATTTTCATAGCCCTCTTTTCGACTCTTGCAGTATACAGGTCCTCAGTGGAAGACAGGTTGGTAGCAATTGTTTTTTCTGCAATTCTAATTGTCCGTTGAAGTCTGTGTCTGTCTTGTTGGGTTACAAAGGCTGGACATGGTATTGGATGTCCTGCACAAATAGTGGGTGGCACTATAATATCTTAAAGGTCCCTTCCAACTTTGTTGTTCTATGTTCTAGTTTCAGGATTATCTCATCTTCCTCCTCTAAATGTTAATGTGCTATTTAATTTAAGTCATATTCTACCAGAGAGCTATTGGCTAATTTCTAACAGATTACTTAATTCTTTCACAGAGTTGCTTATATATTTGAAAAACAGCTATTTGGTATGATAACAAATGGAAAATTAGTTGATGATTTTCTTAAGTTATTTTGATGTTAATCAGTTGAGTTTCATTGTGATTGACTTTGATTTGGGTGTTGTTATGTTATAGATTTAATTCACAATAGGAAGCATTTGTTGTTCAAAGATTTGTCAATGCAAGTAAGTTAATAAAATAATTTTAAGTGTAAATGACAGAAGTGCAAATTTGAAGTCCGCCCTTGAGAAGGCTGTCTTAGAAACTAATTATTGGTTTGATGCTTCTCTTCCAATTTCATAAAAGTTTCTTTTGTCTTTGAAAGAAACTCTTTGATGGGTTTGTCTCACTTTCTGAAACTGGAATGCTCTGAACTGATTTATAGTCTCAGAGTAGTAAAATGGAGAATTTAAAGTGCAGAAACAGCCATAAAACAACACTGCAAAAATTAAATTACAGTAACAACAAATGATCATGGTACAATTAATAACCAAAAAGAGTATCAATCAATTTCTGCAACCCATAACTATTGCAACAAATACATTGACCATTGTTGTGGTTGTCCAAAATAGGTTTTGCAGAAAGAAGATTGCAATTTCTTGATCATAAAGAACATTAATATTTTTGATAATTGGGTTTATGAATGCCAGATTCCATGGGTGATACTATGAACACTATAAGAATGTTTGGGTTGGAAGTGGATTGCCTAGGAACTTGAAGTTCTTGGCCTACTCTTGACCTGTTTCATTGTGGTTGTTGGTGGTGGTTTTTCATTTCACAGGGGACTTAAAATTGCATTCTAGAGAAAACCTTCATTGTAACTGATTTCAAGAATAGGATGGAATTGGATTTTTTAAAAATTATTGTCTACTAGGATTTATTTGTGTGAGTTGACAGATCATAACCTCTTTCATTCTGCAGGACCATTTGTGGGTCAGAAAAAGCTTAATGAGGAAGAATCCACTTGTGATGTCTTCACTTGGGGTTAATTCAAGTGTGGGAAGTCAGGGAAGCTGTAGAGCACTAGACAAATATTTTGTGATTGTGGAAGGACCATGCAAATGCACAAAATCTACCTCAATCACAACACAAAAACCAATCCATGAGGATTCCACCGAACTGTTTTCCCTTGAGCAGGCAGAAATCAACTGTTTCCTACCAAATTAGAATGAAGATGGGTAGATTAAAAAAATAGAATACATTTTCAGTCTAACGTTATTGAAAAACCTGGATATGTTTGGTCCAAGCACCATTTGAATTTGTCAGGATTGCTCTGTGCATTTCGTCCAGTCTATTGTAATTCTAATTTAGCAAGGACCCCGATCATTTTGATACTGGCAGAATTTAAAAAAGAAAAATAAGAGCAGAACAGCAAGAAATTTATTTAAAGTTGTTCCTCAAAGGTTTAACTGGGTGAGGGAGAGAGAAGATGCAAGATTGATATTTCTCTGTCATTTATTCAGAGGTCTCCAACCTTGGCAACTTTAAGACTTGTGGACTTCAACTCCCAGAATTCTCCAGCCAGCTGGCTGGAGAATTCTGGGAGTTGAAGTCCACTAGTCTTAAAGTTGCCAAGGTTGGAGACCTCTGATTATTCTACATATTCCAACACTGAGAGTAAATCAGATTTTTACATAGTAGTCATAATTCTTGGGTGTTAAAATTGTGTTGATGTTCCTGTAATTGGTTAATCTATTATAAAGAAATAATTTAGAAGATGCCTATAAGTGACAAAAAATGACAGGTGCATAAAGAGTTTAAAATAGCTATCTGTCATTAAAAACAGTTGTGGCTTTCTTTCCAAGGTGGGTGTTTTAACTTGTCAGGTTGGGGAGCCCGCATTTATACAATGCATTTATACTTGGAAATGTGAAGTGGGCACAGATAAGCTTAATATAACAATGACAGTCATTTTTGCTAAAATTCCCTTTAGAATTGCACCCCACAATTTTGCTCAGGTTAAAATGGAGTCATCCCTGTATATAAAAATACAGATGTGCCAAGGAAAGAGTTCCACTCTTTTGTAAAGAATTCCACCATCAGGTTTAGAAATCCTTCAGCCTTTCTTGACTTACAGATATGATAGCATTGTTCCAATATTTGAGGGGCTGCCATAAAGAAGGGGGAGTCAAGCTATTCTCCAAAGCACCCGAAGGCAGGACAAAAGCAATGGGTGGAAACTCATCAAGCAGAGAACCTTCATCACTGGAGGTTGTTATGAAGAGACTGGACAGCCATTTGTCTGAAATGGTATAGGGTCTCCTCCTTGAGCAGGGGGGTGGACTAGAAGACCCGCAAGCCCCCTTCCAACCCTGTTATTCTAATATCTATGTTCTTTTGTCTTACTGGAGCTTTTCTTAACCATATGGATCTAAAAGAAGATGCAGAAAGTGCTCAAATTCTTGTTCAGTTGAATTTATCAAGCCATTATATTTATGGAAATAGATTTTTTTTTTAAATGGAAGACTACTGTTAACAATAGTTTTCCTTTTATGATGCACAGCAGCACACAGAAAGTTAAAAATTTGATCTGATTGACAACCTCCAAGTTTGCATCCAATTCTGTTATTTTATTCTATTCTAATTGTAAATAAACTTCTGTCTGCCCAACCATGAAGCCTTCCTTTTCCTTCTCTTCTCCTCTTGGAAACAATTAGGAAATAGAGAGGGAATCAAAACCAGATGAGAAAAGAGCAGAGACATTTCTCCTCCTGTAAAGCAGCTGATGAGTTGGTAACAGATTAGATAAGAGAAATCCAGCCAGATCAGAGTTGTATATTTATCAGGATGTTGTAATTGACCCCAAGAGACTGGTACAACTTTGTTCAGCTCCCTGTAGGAATGAATGCAATTACTTCTTAGTTGCTTTGATATTTCGAGGGTGAGCTCCAAGTCCCCCATGCTTAAATGTAAAGAATGAATAACTTGTGACCAAAGATGTAAAATGTAGAGAAGATGTACAAAATCAGCTAGGTGTCATTCAGATACCCCCAAGCAAATTATAGCTGGAGAAAGTTAATTAATGTTGACTGAACCTTGTATGTTTTTTTTTTAATTTAATTGCTTTCACGCTCCTCAAGGTGATATCTAGTTCCAGAGTTTTTTTTTTTTCTTGTTTCAGAAATGATACTATTTTGTTTGTTTGTTTGTCCTCCATCCTTTCTTCGGTTCATACATGGCAGTGCTGTCTTTATTCTGCTGTGACCAAAGATGCAATTTAGTAATAAGGTTTAAAGAATCTGCTCTGAATGATGGTGTTCTTCTCTGGAGAATATTGTAATCAACTGCTAGAAGATGATGATCTAAACCAGGGGTGTCAAACTCCCTGTCCACAGGGCAGATGTGTCAAGTGCGGGCCACGCCCACATCCAGTTTAGCGAAGGGGAAAAAAGTCCCAATACGTCACGTGACCCTGCTGTGACAATGTGAGTTTGACGCTCTTGCTCTAAGCCATTTCCTGCCTTTCCAAGGCTTTCATTGTTACAAGATGGAAAAGATGTTTCTGCATACAGGCCAACATGAACATTTTTTTTTAAAAAAGGTCTTATTTAAGTTTATTGTAAGATAAAATAGAAGTACAACAAGAAAGGAAGGAAGGAAGGAAGGAAGGAAGGAAGGAAGGAAGGAAGGAAGGAAGGAAGGAAGGAAGGAAGGAAGGAAGGAAGGAAGGTTGGTTTAATTGTTAAGGCATGAGGCTAGGAAGCAAGAGACCTTGAATCCAAATCTCATTTTAGCCATGAAAGTTAGCATGATGATTTTGGGGCTCAACCCACCTCAAAGAGATGTGTTTGTGATGAAAATAGGAGGAGGAAGGTGTATTGAATATGTTCATCATTGACTTAGTTGAAAAGAAAGAAAGAAAGAAAGAAAGAAAGAAAGAAAGAAAGAAAGAAAGAAAGAAAGAAAGAAAGAAAGAAAGAAAGAAAGAAAGAAAAGGAAGGAAAAGATACAAAGAGAGATAAAAATAAAGAAAAATGTAGTGATTGTCAACATTTTTCAGAGTAGCAGAATTTAAAAAAAGTACAGCCTCAACCTTTTGTGTTACAATTCTAAATATTTCAAGCCATTTCTATCACAACAAAATCAATCTAATTATCAGAACTTAAAATTGGTGTTTCATTTTTTTTCAGTTTCAAATACAAAATCCAGAAGTGACTTCCAAATGGAAGCAAAGCTACATAAGTTCTTTCCTTTAATTACAACTGTCAATTTTGCCAGTTCCGCCAACACAAAGAAGTCACAATCCCTACTGTCACACTCCAGTTGACAACCAAGAAGTCAAAGAAGGTTTTCCTTAGGAAGTTAGCTTTGTATTCTGCAAATTGATAATGCATTAGTGAACTTGTTTTTATTTATTTTATTTATTTATCAAAATTAAATACTGCCTGTCTCACTCTAAGCATGATTCTTTGTTGCTGGACCCCTTCCATAGCTAAATTGGTGATTTACACATACATAGGACAAGGTAGGCTGCTCACACACACCTACAATGGTTACAGTTACAGTTAAAGAATAGAGTTGTAAGGGACCTTTGAGGTCTTCTAATCCAACCCCTGTTCAAGCAGAAGACCCTATGCCATTCCAGACAAATGTCTGTTCAAGTGTCTTCTTAAAAGTTTCCATTGACGGAGCACCCACAACTTCTGAAGCCAAGCTGTTCCACTGGTTAATTGTTCTCACTATTAGGAAATTATTCCTTGATTAGTTTCCATCCATTGTTTCTTGTCCTGCCTTCAGATGCTTTGGATAATAGCTTGATTTCTTCTTCTTTGTGGTAGCCCCTCAAATATTGGAACAGTGCTATCATGTTACCCATAGTCCTTCTTTTCTCTAGGCCAGAGGTCTCCAAACTTGGCAACTTTAAGACTTGTGGACTTCAACTCCCAGAATTTTCCAGCTAGCTAGCTGGAGAATTCTAGGAATTGAAGTCCACAAGTCTTAAAGTTGCCAAGTTTGGGGACCCCTGCTCTAGACTAACTATACCCAATTCCTGCAACCATTTTCCATAAATTTTAATCTCCAGGCCTTTAATTGTCTTAGCTGCTCTTCTCTGCACTTTTTCTAAATTCTCAAGGTCCTTTTTTACAAACACAGTGACCAAAACCGGATGCTGTATTCCAGGCATGCTTCCACTGTATAGTGCAATATTAATGCAGTATCAGGGGTTTTCAATTCAATGTATAGAATGTGAAGGATGTGTGTTTGTGTTTATTTTCATAGTCATAATGTATACTGAAGATGGTATTTAATTTTGTTGTACCAAGTGTAATGACAATAAAGTAAACTAAACTAAGGTTATATAAAGTGGTATTAATACTTCACATGGTATTGACTCCGTCTCTCTCTGTTTATGCAACCAAGGATTGGCTTTTTTTGGCTTTTTTTCACACTGCAAATTTTAAGACCTTTTGAAAAAAATAAAAAATAAACAGAAAAAACAGAACAAAACTACTGTCAATAACTAAATGCTCTCTGAAATCAAAGGCCCGTGTCCTAAATATTAGCTCTTGGGAGTGATGGAAGAAAACTGTTAAGGGCCATTTTAAGAGTGATCAGATGAGGTGAAGCAGGCTAAAACTTCTTGTGAATTATTTTCTTTATGGGTAACATTACTTTCCCTCTCAGACATGCAACATTACACACATGCCATTCATCTAAAAGCATATAAACCGACCCCCCTACTTTCTTTCCTGACTTTAGAAGAGAGTGGAGTGTGACATACTGATTTATGGTTTGTTTGTTTGATTTGTCAATTCCTTACAAGATAATAGGTATAAGTATACACATAGTTATGAATACATGAAATGGGCACATATAAGAAAAATAAAAGAAACAATAGGACAGGGGCACGATTGGTGTGCTTATGCATGCCCCCTACAGACCTCTTAGGAAAGGAGTGAGGTCAATAGTAGATAGTCTAAAGTTAAAGTTTTTGGGATTTGGGGAAGAAACTACAGAGTCAGGTAGCATATTCCAGACATTGACCACTCTGTTGCTGAAGTCATATTTCCTGCAATTTGCTTTACTGTTTGGAGATTAACTCTCTCTGGCTGCCTGGAATAATAATATACTTCTACTACCATGTTAGTATGCCTGTCCTAAGCTGCTGCTAAGTGTGTACTTATTATGAAATTCCCTGTAGAGATAATCAAGGACTTTAATTAAAACTTAGTTGGCATTCTCTCATGGCTAGCAAACCTTCTTGAATTTTCAGGCCAACTTTTCTTCTTTCTGGAACACTCATCTTATGCCTCAATTCTCTTCTTCCTTCTATACTGACCTGTCTTTGATGGTCTTAAATCATCTAAGTCTTGGTATTATTTCAGCAGTCTGAAACAGTCTGCTTGCTAGCTATTTTCCTCTCTTTCTCTGAGTTCAACGGTTACTCTTTTCATGCAAGCTCCTTTCCCATTTCATTGCTGCCTCTGCAGATTTTGAACTGTGAGGGATGCAATTATCTAGTTCAATTACCATGTGTGTGGAGGTTTAGCCACTCTGTTAGAAAATAGTGTTGCCTGAGATAGGCCATCATGGAGAGAGTCTACACTTAGATAGCTAGGTAGATAGATAGGTAGGTAGATGAATGATGGATGAATGGATGGGTAGGTAGGTAGATATTAGAACACACACTGGGAAGAACAACAAACTCAGAGAGGATTAATAAATTAGAGATATTTCCATGCTTTGTTTCCAGCACTCACCCGTATGCATGTCCGTCCTCTTATCCAGTTGTCACATCTGTAGCCCATGAAGAGGATCAAGGCCCTCTCCTCCCCAGTAGACCACATCTCTCCCTTATCCTCTCCTTCCTGCATGCCCAAGGATGGAGAGGCGATGGGCCTGGGTCCTCCTCTGACTGCCCAGCAGGCCTCTGCCCTTCCCCAGCCTCCTCCACAACCTCCAGAGCCACACTTCCACTCCCTGTCAGCTGTTCCTCCTCTCCCTCAGAGTCAGTCTCCACCAGGGGCATGACACATCCACTGTTTCTTGTCAATAGACCCTGCTATTCTAGAAACAGATACTGCTGGCAAACAAAAGGAATTTTTCAAAGGTTAGAAGGTTAAACTCTAAAATAGCAAAGCCTGAAACTGGAATTATAAGATAATTATAATTATAAGATAATTATAAGATAATAAGATAAGATACACCAACACAGTACAGAAGGTATGTTCTACTTCAACCTCAGCAAAAGTCCATTAAAATCCAATGGGAGGTATGTTTCCCAGCACTTTGCTTTAGGTAGACAAGGAGACAATGTCATAATTTGGGCATCTTGAATAAAAGCATTGTTCTAAAAGTCATTCCTGATCTTTTCTCTCCTCAATTATATCTTCTCAAATGCTTGTCACAAGAAGTTGACACTTAGATAATTAGTGCCAGGAGAACTTGCTATGACATTTTGTTTGCACTGATGATTTCATTAGTTAACTCAATAGCATGTGTAGCATGCAGACTCACACACAGACCAACACACCCTCATGAGAGTGGAAGAATGAAAAGTGGAGTTATCTACAGCAGCCAATTGGGGTTAAATTAATTTTGTTACAAATGCTTCTGTCGTGATTCATTTTTCTAACATAAAGTCTTGTCCCAGGGCAGGGATGTCAGATGGCAACATCATTGTGTTCTGAATTAGTCGGGTGATGTGTGCTTTATCATGTGACACTCTGAATTAGTGGTTAAGTTGTTAGACCTGTGACTTTTGTTTTATTTGGATGAACCAGTACATGTGAATCTAGTGGAGGGTTTTTTTTTTCTCCCAGTGGTAATTCTTCTGGGCAACTTATCATACCAATACACATAGTTGTGAGTCTATGCAAATATGTGAAGCTGAAAAGGTTTTTTTTTTTTTTTTTGTTCCATGTTGTTATTACTAGACATTACAATGCTGTATATCCAAGAATGGATGTTTTGCTTCCTGACTGAAAAAAATATATGTTGCAAGATCCAATCTGGATCGATCAATGGGTGTTGTGGTTCACCAGCACCCTGTGCAGATGGCAGCAGAATTGGACAGTGGAGAAGAACAGGGACCAGTCCAGGAATCTGGGGAGGACTCAGACAAGGGTCTGCGTCTGATACAGAAATGGGGCCAGGACCATCTGGGAGTTGTGTGCTGACTCCGGAGCCTCCAGAGTTTGGCAGCAGTGAGGCAGAGGAACAAGGGGAGCCTGTTCCCTGGACGCGTATGCGCAGACCTGCCAGAAGGCAAGAGCAAGTAAGACAAAAGGGGCGACTTGAGAATAAGGCTTGGAGGTGATTGGCCCTCCCATAAGGTATAAGGGAAGACGTGCAAAGGTAGGAAAACCTTTGCAGGAAGCAACGTCGTTCACTCTGATCGATTTGAACTCTGAAAGCTCGGTGGTGAATTTGTTCTCCATTTGGTTTGGAAAGACTAATTGGGACTTTAGTCCTTGGCAACACTTCAAGTCAGCTCAGATGCCTTCTTATCAAACGTCTCCCAAAGAACTTTGGCAGACATCCCTGGGACTAATGATAACCAGTTAAGGCTCATTCCAGGCTGTGAATCATGATAATTAACCACCATTGAACTAAAATAAAAGAGTTTTGGATTTTATTAGCGTTTGTTGGTGTCTCGGGAAGCCTTGGTCAGAACAATGAGACCAAAGGTTTACTCTTCCTGGCTTTCAGGCTGGAGCCCATCCTCAAGAAACTTCTTTCTAACAGAATGTGTGCTTTGGGCTCTTCTATGCTTCATATTTATGTGGTGCCTTCTTATTGGTTGATTGGGGAGTTGATGGCCGGCTATTGACTGTAGTTTCTTTGTGTTGCCAAGTCCTAACGGTTTCTAAGTACTTACTAAGCTGGTGGTAAATCGGCACTCCTGTTGACTGATAAGGGACCCATTTCCCAGGCTTCAATCATTTCCCTGGATATCTTTGTCCCTGCTCGGCCAACAATCTTATTAGCTGCGTCATTGAATATATGTCCTTGTTAATTGCAATGCGAGGTGAACAATGAGTTTGGGTCTTCTTGTCTGACCGCTCAGTTAAAGCTTTTCAGAGGTACTTTGCCATTGCCTCCTTCCAAGGCTGAGAGCGAGTGACTGGTCCAAGACCATCCAGATGGCTTTGTGCAGGACTCGAATTGACATCTCCTATTTCCTAGTCCAGCATCTTCACGACTAAACCAAAGTGGCTCATGTATATGTAGATGTAATTTCCAAAACCACTTCCCCATTCTACCTAACTTCAGCCTGTTATGTTCAGATGCCCATGGTGATGGATGGATACGCGCACACACACACACACATACACACTATGTAGGCTGGGATAACAGAAAGTACCCTGGGGATTTAAAAAGGTTTCAGGGAGCAACCTATTTGTCTTCTGGTTAAATGGATTTTCTATGATTGATCATACTTTCCCTGGTGGCTAGCTTGGAAGCAGGCAAGACCTCTTCCCCAGCCCAAGGCAGCCATTTGATGAAACTACCACAGCCTGTTTTCCAAAGCCTTGGTAATATGTTTTCACGCCCTCCAAAGTTGCCTCCCGCTGCTCTCAGGAAAGCCCCTACCTGAATAAAAGCTAATCCCCGAAGTTAATTCACTTAATGTACTACCATCCAGTGATCCTGGGAAGGTCATTGGAACCCTTCTGTATTAATAACCACCAGGTTTTAGAGCTACTTATAGTCTCTGGTTTCCCCCTGACTCACTTAGAATGGATAGGTGGTTTGTTTATTGATTGATTGATTGAGAAACTAGACAGAGAATTGGTTGCAGAGAAGATGTTAGGTGTGGTTAAAAGATTGGCCAATGGGTAGTTCAAGATGCAGGATTTTTTTAAAAAATGCAAAGCAAGCTGGATAATCTTATGCAGTGATTTGAGTTGATTTATACCTACCACTATATACTGTACTCTGAGTGGCGATGTGAACAGTACAATAAAAAACAGGTTTAAAATGTCCATAATGCAAAATTAAGAATTGCAACATGAAATCAAGTTGACTAATAAAAGCAATTTTTTAAAAAAATATTCTTCCATCCTCTGTGCCCTTTCTGAAACAATTCAGTTTTGAAAGCTTATGGAAAAGATCCACAAAAGGCAGCCTAGAGAATCAACTGGCCTTTGCTTCAGACAGGCCTGGGACTTGGGGGAGTTCAAAGAGCTCCCTCATTCAATTATGGGATTTGAACTGGAAAGCTGGCTGGGTCTTTCCAATTCTGAAATCTTGCAGTGTCCATGTGAAAAGCAAACTTTATTAGGAATTCCATATTGATGTTCATTTTGCATCCATCCACTTAAGGCCATCTTAATAGAGGGGGATGAAAAAATGAAGAAAAAAATGGAGTGAGAGAGGTAAGCTCCCCACCATCACCACCCCAAAAAAATCTTTAGGGCACTGTTCCTGATTGCATCACCTCATCTTTCCTAATGTGGTCTTTCATTCAAATAAAATGTAAACAATCTTCCTTCCTTCCTTCCTTCCTTCCTTCCTTCCTTCCTTCCTTCCTTCCTTCCTTACTTACTTACTTACTTACTTACTTCCACCATTTTCATCCTTCCTCCCTCCTGTATCTCAATTTCCTCCCTTCTGTTTTTCCTGCCTTCTTCCATTTCCATCCTCCCTCCTTCCGATATCATCTCAATTTACTTCCTTCCTCCCCTCCATTCCCCTCCTCTCCTTTCCCTCTCCCTCTTTGTCACCTTCCCTTTGCCTTCCCCTTCCCCTCCTCCTCTTTCTCATCCTCCTGTAAGTTGGGCTGGAAGGAGAAAGGGACAGAATTGTGAACTTGTTAAACCTAAAAGGACAAGCAAGTAGAAGGAAGTCAGCATTTGAGGAGGAGATTATTCCCCCCCCCCCCATGAAATGAAAGTGCAGCAGACAAATTGGAGAGCTCTGACTGAGTCAGCATGGGTAAAAAAAAAAAAAAACAGTAAGAAAACAAAAAATGATTTTTGTTGTATGTTAAAAAATGGTGCCAGGGAACATTACCTTCCCAATGAATTGGGTGCAAATAAAGAACAATACCATACACTTTTTGGTCCCCAAGAAATGGTCAGTGATCCTTTATTCTCATTGCTCAGGATTTTAAAGATTGCATCTTGAATTTTGGCTAACAGCCAATATGTGCCAGCTTTGGAGTCTCCCCCTCCCCCCCATTTCTCAAAATTTCCTTGCTCTGGATTTCATTCTTGTGAATTCTGGTTTTCCTAGTGAAGTTGTAATGAATCACAGAACTGGACTAGACACATTTTGTTTCCACTTTGTGGCTATTTAATCTGTGTGCCCTACTTTTCCTTGTATACAGCTGTATAACTGATGTTATTGTGTATACTTTGGCAACAGAAGAGCCCTGCAATTCTGTTCTGTGTGCTGTCCTTCCTGTTGATAAAACAACACACAAAAAAGATTGTATCTGTCAACAGAAGCACACGTGCCCACTATTAAAGCAGGATAGAAAAGAGAACTGTGGTACCACTTTGCATGCCACTGATAACACAATTGTTTTTTTTTTTTTTTTCATTTTGCAAAGCAGTGAGGCTTCCATGGTATAATTGTTGAAAGAGAGGGAAGCCCAGTGCAGTTTGACTGCTGTGCTTTGGTCTCAGTCAGAATCATTAACAGTTTTTAATCCAAGCCAAATTAAAAATCCTTTTGCTCTCGATTTGCCACAGTTGCCAACTGTTTAGGGAAAACTGCTTTCATATTATATAGATCAGAGCGGTTGGGTTACATGTTGGTGGCTCTGATCGAATTACTAGACAATAAATCAGTATCTCTCCGAACATATGTGTTATTTTTATGTTATTATAGCTAGACATTTAAGAAGTGGCTTCAATTGCAGAAATAAGTCATTTGGAATTAGGTAGCTTTAAAGTTCCATCCAGAAAGGAGATAGAACAAAAATGGTGTTTTGTTCTCTAATTGACACCCAGATAGCATTTATTTTTCCATGGCCATCATGCAATCTAGTTAGGGGTTTGCAAAGTCACCCCAATCCAATTTGATTTTGGGGAGAAAAAGGTACGTTTTTCATGTTGGGTATAGAAGATACATGTCCCAATCAAGTAACACGATACTTCCAATTGTTCCAACCTTTGGACGTGGAGGAATCAATTCTGCTTGGCTGAGGGATCAAATGATTCTTTCTAACTGAATCTTCGAAAGCTCATCTATTTCAAGCATGTTTGGTTCTTCCTTACTCAGTCCAAAAGTTTCTCAGTTACATCCAATCTGGTTAGGGACAAAAACCAGTAGGTCCAGTGGAGTGATAGACAGTTCCCTACTGAAACTTGGAAATGTCATGTAGCAGATGGCAGGGTGCTAATTTGATCATTATCCATGATGGATGACCTTGTCACAGATTGGGCATCGAAAGAAATATGGGGAGAAGGTATGTGATACGAGATTCCTGATCAGTGCTGAGTTGATGTTCAGGACAATGGCTGCATTCTGCTTCCTTCATCAAAACGCCTTCTTCTTTTTGTGCTATTCTTTCTTGCTTCTGTGTTTATCCTTTTCTGCATTCAGCCACATCCTGGTGAAATAATTGGCAACCTGGATGCAGATTTGTTTTCTCTCTCTCTCTCTCTCTCTCTCTCTCTCTCTCTCTTTTTTTTTTTTTTGACTCTGAGTGGATTTTTCTCTAATCTGTCTTTGTGTTCCATGAGAACAGTATACTCTCTACCCAATCTCCAATGTAAGCTTATTTTTTAAAAAAAAATGTTTACAACAATAACACTTTGGTTCTTTGATTTTTAGAACATCCTGTAATGGAAATTAGTATTTGCTTTGTTCACAATGTGTTTGTTGACCTAGGGTGGGATACCAAATAAACACAGTCACAACAAACAGGTGAAGCCCCTTTTATTCCTTCACTTTGTTTCCAAGCACCAAATATTCTTGATTGGAGACAAAAAACTCCCACACAAGCAGTTACAAGAAGGAGGGAATGCAGTTTAAATTATAAAGAGTTAAAAAACAACACAAACCAGGCAAGGTAAGGGCTTGAAGACGTCCACAGATATAAGAACACACACTGGGAAGGACGCCAAACTCAGAGAGGAACTATAAACTAGAGATATTTCCACGCTTTGTTTCCAGCACTCACCCCTACACATGTCCATCCTCTTATCCAGTTGTCACAGCTGCAGCCCATGAAGAGGATCAAAGCCCTCTCCTCCTGAGTAGACCACATCTCTCCCTTATCCTCTCCTCCCTGCATGCCCTAGGAGGGAGAGGGGATGGGCTTGGGTCCTCCTCTGACTGCCCTTCCCTAGCCTCAGCCCTTCCCCAGCCTCCTCCACAACCTCTGGAACCACATTTCCACTCCCTGTCAGCTGTTCTTCCTCTCCCTCAGGGTCAGTCTCCACCAGGGGCATGACAATGTGCAAGACATAGAAAGCAGGAAGCAAACCAAACCTGGCAACTTCAAGTCTTTCAACTCCCAGAAGTGAAGTCCTCAATTCTAAACCTTGCCAAGTTTGCCATACTGATTGAAAAAAAAGTCACCAGCTGTCAAAGGGGACTCTGTATGTGTGTGTGTGTGTGTGTGTGTGTGTCTGTGTGTATGAGAGAGAGAGATATATATATTTGTTGTGATATGAGAAGCATTGTTGGGAAGAGTTTTGAAGGATCTAGCTAGCACATAATATCAGAATGCTTCCAAATAAATCAGTTCTGCACCAGTGAACATTATGGATTGTAAACTTAACACACTGTGTAAGACACAAAGTAAGTCAAGAAAAGACAAGCTAGAGAAAGAGACGATGCATCTGTGTGAAAATTAAAGAGGGGAGGGAGAAGTGCCCTCCCTTCAATTTAAAAACTAAGCAATGAATGAAATTGGATCCTTCTTACTTTTTAAAAAAAAAAACTGTTTTGCATAGTAGGGAATTTCTTTTTTTCTTTCTTTTTTCCTGAGCCTATAAAATGAAACTCAATTTACAGTTCACCAAAAGGTCATAAGGAGGACTAAAGAGAGGAAACTGTGAAACTGACAGTGTGGGAAACTTGCATTTAGATGGTACTTTTGGCAGAAGCATGCTTAAATTGTCTATTGGAGAGAAAACCATTCGTTCTGTGAGCCTGCATTGATGTTCTGGAATAGGGTAGGCAGAAAATTCTATGGAAGTAATAGAATCTTCGCAAATATCACGGCGGCTGAGTCGAAAGCCAAACTACTACGAGCAGGGAGGAAATTCAGCTCATCTTTCCTCAAAATAAAATCAGTGTTTATTTATTACATTGGTTGTAAAATATAGGCCTGGCCTGATCATAGTTTGGTGTTTTGTGGCAAGCTCAGGATGCCCATAGCTGCCATCACCTGGGATGAAAAATACCAGAAATAACGAAGGCATTGCAATCTGCTATTGCAGTTGATGGAAATAGAGATATTTTTGCCTTGAGCTTCAGAGGAGAGTAAAGGTAGTCCAAGACTTACGACCACAACAGAGCCTAACGTTTATGTTGCTAAGTGAGAAATTTGTTAAGTGAGTTTTGCCCCATTTTATGACTCAGCTTGCCACATTCGTTAAGTGAATCACTGCTGGTGTTAACATTAGTAACATGGTTGTTTAGTTAATCTGGCTTCCCCACTGAAGCTGCTGGTCAGAAAGCCAGCCTAGTTTAGTGCATTCTTAATATAACCTACAAACATACAAACTGTCTGCATTGCTTGAAGATAATTTTGGTTCATTTATTAAATCCTGATGATTAAACAATCCACACCTCGGGATAACAAGAAAAAGAAACTAGGCTAGACAAAAAAGAATCCAGGCTAGAATCTCCTCTGTGATATTTTCACATTCTAGCAAGAAGGACTTTCTGATATAGAGACATATCCAAAAGTAGTGGGATTCAAAAAATTTTACCACCATTTCTGTGGGCATGGCTTGGTGGGCATGGCAGGGGAAGGATACTGCAAAATCACTATTCCCTCCCCACCCCACTAACCTGCTTTCCAGCTCCGTTCTCCAGTGCAGGGCAACCAAAGGAGACCCAGCTGATCAGCTGGGACTCAGGAGGCAGCAAAAATGGGGGCGGGGCCAGTCAGAGGTGGGATTGGCCGGTTCTCCAAACTACTCAAAATTTCTGCTACCGGATCTCCAGAACTGGTCAGAACCTGCTGAATCCCACCTTGATATTCAATCATGTTCTTCCATAACCTACCATCTGAGTGCTTGTTCACAATCATTTTTGATGCTGAACGTGCAAGGCAATTTATCCATGTCAAATCAGAATTCCTCTTGACTTCCTTGGGATGGTAGTTTTAACGTGAAGAGATCCTTCAAGAATTCTATGTTGGTCTATGACCATAATAAAGACTTGATTTGATTGAAGCTCAGGAATTTGATATTTTCTTTACAAATTCTAATATAACTGGGACGGTGCATGACTGACCGATGCATAGATCGTGTTATAGCTATCCAGGAATATATAGATGCACAAATTCCAAATCCCCACACTGTATATAGTTTATCTTTATGTAAGGTCTTATTTTGTGTTTATTCATAGACATATAGATCTTAATTATATTTTGAAATGTATATAGTAAAGTGTGCTTTGAATCAGAGGCGGTATTCCGCTGGTTCTGATAAGTCCTGGAGATCTGGTAGTGGAAATTTTGAGTAGTTTAGAGAACAGGGCAAACACCCCCGCTGACTGGCCCACCCCCATCTCTTCTCTACTTCCCTCCCTAGCCCCAGCTGATTGGCTGAGTCTTCTTTTGTTGCCACCTGCACAGGAGAATGGAGCTGGAAAGCAGATTAGTGGGATGGGGAGAGAATGGAGATTTTGCAGTATCCTTCCCCTATCACGTCCACCAAGCCATGCCCACCAAGCCACGCCCATCAAGTCACGCCCACAGAACCAGTAGTAAAAATTTTTGAATTCCACCACTTCTTTAAAGTCAATATACTAAACTTCTGATAGGTTCCTTTCTCTCCCTCCCCACTGAATGCAATTCCTAGAATAATAAGTCAATCAAACAAAATGGAATTATGGAAGGAACATCGAGTGAACTGATCCATTAATGCAAAACTTTTTAACTACTTTAATATTATATTTGCATTTTTTAAAATGCCACGGTGCACTTTAGTAAATATTTCAAAACTATCTTGATCGTTAAGGAAGGGATTAATAATGGTGAGTCTTGACCATATGAAATCTACAAATATTTATAGAGAAATATTTATAGACATGTGGAAAATGTTGGCAGACTGCCTCATCACCCTTAGAGGGAAAACTATATATCAAAGAAGGAAAATAAGCAATCCATCTCCCAACTGCTTTCAAAATCCCAGACTGAGTGACCAAATCCTTCCATCTTTTCCTGTCTCTTGGCTGTAATATTAAGCAGTGAAGGATTTCACACTTCTTAAAAACTGATAAGAAGTAGTATTTTTAAAGCAACCACACACACCTGAGGCTTAGCGCTATCTGTCAAATTGTAATACAATCCAGATTCCACAGGATGCTCTTTCTCCTAGCAAACCTGGAGACTCACAAGATTTTTCTCCTTTTATGTCCTTGGCCAACAGCCCATCGTTGTGAAGAAAACTGTCATGAATGAATGAATGAATGAATGAATGAATGAATGAATGAATGAACAAATGGGAAGTGAAGCAAGAAGGCTCTATTCATATTTGGCCATGAAATTCAGAATTCCACCAAGAATTCCACCTCTTTTTGGAATCATTGTGATCAGTGGTGGGATTCAATTTTTTTTACTACCAGTTCTGTGGGTGAGGCTTGGTGGGTATAGCAGGGGAAAGATACTGTAAAATCTCCAGCCAGAGGTGGGATTGGCCAGTTCTCCGAACTACTCAAAATTTCTGCTTCCGGTTCTCCAGAACTAGTCAGAACCTGCTGAATATCCACCTCTGTTTGTGAAGATTATTATTTTGTTGCTTTGCATGCACATTGAGAGCTTCTACACCAGAGACAAATTCCTTGTACATCTAATCACACTTTGCCAAATAAAGCTATTCTATTTTATTCTGTTCTGTTCCATTCCATTCTTTCTATTCTGTTCCTATTTCTATTCTATTGCCTCCTGTCCTGTGCTGTCTTACCCTACCATACCCAACACTATTCTGAGGTTTATCTCCAATCAACGTTCTTCCAGATGATACATTTCCTAAATTGTGACAAAGATGTCCTTTTTCTCAGATAGACCCTCCTCCCCGCCCCCAATCATTCAATTTTTCCACTCCTCTTGAGATTAGAGTCAGATTAGAAACTGGACAGTGAATTGCCAGGAAATTAAACCCTAAATATGTCGGTAGGGGTTTCTCTTCAAGTGACTGAAAATACCTTCTTCCATCTCTAGATGTTGTGGTGCAACTTTAATTGCTTTATGTTATGCTTTAACTCATCTGAGAAAGATGAGGCTTTTACCAGAGGCATAAAATAATCCCATTTTTGTGTTTTATTTTTATGGCAAGTGCCTTTCTAATGTATTTATTGTGTTTCATGTCATACTGCCATAGGATTCACAGAATCACAACAGTCTAACAGGAATTGTGGGTGGAGAAGGCCGTTCCACTCACATTTTAATGACTTCTTGTTCCATCCATTAATTTCCAGCCAGAAAAAAAAAAAAAAAGAATATTCAATAAGGAGAGGACTGCTTTGCTTTGTAAAAATTGTTTTTATTTTACCTGCTTGCCCACTTTGCAACAAATATTCCTGACTTTAGATTGCATCAATTGTGATTTGTTCTGCAAAGTGACTTCTCAAAATAGTATGCAGATCACATCTAACTATTCTCTAGATTGAGTTTCTCACAGATTGAATTTTATTTATTTTTTAATAATAAAATTAGACACACACTCACACCCACAACCCCATACATGTATATGTATATGTCTCAACTTAGAAGATGATCAAAGGCCTGGAGACAAACATGAAGAACAGTTGTAGGATTTGAGTTGGGCTAGTCTAAAGAGAAAAAGAATCAGGGTGACATGATAGCAGTATTCCATTATTTGAGGGGCTGCCACAAAGAAGAGGGGGTCAAATTATTTTCCAAAGCACCTGAAGGCAGGCCAAGAAGCAATGGGTGGAAACTTCTCAAGGAGAGAAGCAACCTAGAATTAAGGAGAAATTTCCTGCCAGTCAGAACAATAAATCAGTGGAATGATTTAGTCCTGATCTAGGAGGGGTTTCAGATGAAACTTTAGTAAGACCACACTTGGAATGCTTCATTCAGTTTTGTTCACCATGTTATAAAAAAGATATAGAGACTATTAAAATGTGCAGAAAAGAGCAATAAAGATAATTAGGGGACTGGAAGTTAAACCTTATGATGAACAGTTGAAGGAATTGAGTTCTGCCTCCCAAGTCCCAGCTGTTTGGCTGGGTCTTCTTTTGTTGCCACCTGCACAGGAGAATGGAGCTGGAAAGCAGGTTAGTGGGGTGGGGAGGGAATGGGGATTTTACATTATCCTTCCCCTACCATGTCCACCAAGCCACGTCAACCAAGCCACGCCCACAGAACCGGTAGTAAACCTTTTTGAATTCCACCACTTCTTTAAAGTCAATATACTAAACTTCTGATAGGTTCCTTTCTCTCCCTTCCCACTGAATGTAATTCCTAGAATGATAAGTCAATCAAACAAAATGGAATTATGGAAAGAACATCGAGTGAACTGATCCATCAATGCAAAACTTTTTAACTACTTTAACATTATATTTGCATTTTTTTTAAATGCCACGGTGCACTTTAGTAAATATTTCAAAACTATCTTGATCATTAAGGAAGGGATTAATACATGGTGATTCATAGCTATGATAATAGCAATAATGTATGAAATCTACACAAATATGTATAGACATGTGGAAAATGTTGGTAGACTGTCTCACCATCCTTAGAGCGAAAACTGTATATCGAAGAAGGAAAATACCCAATCTACCTCCCAATTGCTTTCTAAATCCCAAACTGAGACACCAAATATTTCATTTTTTTCCTGCCCCTTAGCTGCAATATTAAGCAGTGAAGGATTTCACACTTCTTAAAAACTGATAAGAAATAGTATTTTTAAAGCAACCACACACACCTGAGGCTTAGCGCTATCTGTCAAATTGTAATACAAACTGGATTCCACAGGATGCTGTTTCTCCTAGCAAACCTGGAGACTCACAAGATTTTTCTCCTTTTATGTCCTTGGCCAACAGGCTATCATTGTGAAGAAAACTTTCATGAATGAATGAATGAGTCAGGATTCCGGCATTTACTCCAATTAAATCAGCCTGAACCCCACTCCCAAAACTAAAAAGGATTTATTTGAAGTTAACATTCTACGTGTGAATGAGAAGTGAAGCAAGAAGGCTCTATTCATATTTGGTCATGAAGTTCAGAATTCCACCAAGAATTCCACCTCTTTTTGGAATCATTGTGATGGTTATTACTTTGTTGCTTTGCATGCACAGAAACAATGGTTGGAAATTAATCAAAGAGAGAAGCAACCAGGAATTAAGGAGAAGCTTCCAAATAGTAAGGACAATTAACCAGCTTTTCCTTCAGAAAATGTGGGTGCTCCATCACGGGAGGTTTTTAAGAGACTGGACAGTCACTTGTCTGAAATGGTATAGATTCTCCTGCTTGAGCAGGGGGATGGACTAGAAGACCTCCAAGGTCTCTTCCAGCTCTAGTCTAGTCTAGTCTACTCTAGTTTAATTTACTCTACTCTACTTTAGTTTAGTCTACTTAGTCTAGTGTAGTCTAGTCTAGTCTACTCTACACTAGTCTAATCTACTCTATTCTAGCCTAGCCTAGCCTAGTCTACTCTACTCTACTCTAGTTGTCTATCTAGTCTTGTCTATTCTAGTTTAGTTTAGTCTACTCTAGTTTAGTCTAGTCTACTCTTCTCTACTCAAGCCTAGTCCTCTATTCTACTCTAGTTTAGTCTAGCCTAGTCTACTCAACTCTACTCTAGTTTAGTCTCCTCTACTCTAGTTTAGTCTAGTCTCCTCTACTCTAATTTAGTCTAGTCTAGTCTACACTACTCTAGTTTAGTCTAGTCTAGTCTACTCTACTCTAATTTGTTTAGTGACATTTGAAGATACAATAACATTAAAAAGAATGACTTATGGCTGTTTTTTCATACTTACAACCATTGCAGCATCCCCATGATCATGTGATCAAAATTCAGACACCGGGCTTATATTTATGATAATCACCATATTCCATGATCTTGTGATCCCCTTTCACCACCTTCTGACAAGCAAAGTCAATGGGGAAGTCTGATTCACTTCACAACCCTGTTATTAACAACCACAGTGATTCACACAACAACCGCAGCAAGACAGGCGATGAAATAGGGCAAAACTAACAATTTTTCTCATTTAGCATGAAAATGTTGCAGTCAGAAGTCAAAGATCACCTGTATGTATGTCTGTACATTATGTATGTATGTACAGTCTGTGAAGAAAGAGGGAGATTAAAATAAATCTTCAGATGTGTCACACCTAGAGAGAAATGTCAGATTAATGAAGGAAATATTAGAGAAAAGAATTATGGGAAGAGTTTTAAAGATTGTCTTAGGAAACTGGAATGGACTTCAGCCTGTCTTCAGTTGTTCCAGAGAGATTGACAAGGTTCCTTCCCAGAATTGTGTCTACTAATAAGTATCATTAACATCGTTTTTCCTGAGCTCCCAGGGGATAAAACTGACAAGTGTCAGATCCATGTATCTGCCATTCTTCAATGGAAGAAGAAGGGAGGGGGTAAATTGGTACAAGTAATCCTTTTTGATGTAACCGGAATGTATTAAATCCTATATTGATCCTAATATAACTTGCATATGATATGCAACTGGAGGATGGAGCCAGATGTGCAGGATCTTGGCACTTCTTGAAGAAATAACAAGATGAGAAGGAACCATAAGAGTTCCAACTCTGGAAGACTCTCCTGGTAACTCCCCAGAGAAGAGGAGGGGGGAGATTTACACTTGTTTCTTTGTTTGACTAAATCTACATCTAAATAAGGGGAGTGGGTTCTGACTTCCTTTATCTATGACTGTATGCCTGGGGATATCTTAGACTCTGCTTTGCCTAGTGTTGAGATAAAATCCCTTTCAGTAAAGGATTCCTTTTGAACCACTTGGTTTTCAAAAGTTCATTCTTTTCTATTGAAGGTAAAAAGTTCAATGCTTACACTAAGAAATATTGAGTCATACTGAATAACTGGAATTGTGAGAAACTCTCAAATTTTCACCCAATACACTGAAAGAAATGCAATGTTTGATAGCTATTTATGAACATGCCAGGCTTTTTGTGCAAATGATGGAATAGGTTAGCATAGTAACTGAGAATAAAATATTATGTTTCACTTGTTTCAAGGAGAACAATATATTTGAGTGAGGACTAATTAGTTTTTTTTTTTTTATTCCAGGTGACAAAAGCCAATATATCACACTTAACCACTAAAAGAACTCCATTTCAGTAAACTAATTAAACTAAACCTATCTGCACTCATTATTCTAAGTTCTGCTAAATATTTTAACAGAGTAGATTTATTTCGTTACATAAATTACATCATACTTAAGGAACACAGTTTGTGTTTGAAACGGGTTCTTTTCAGGTTTTTTTTTAATCTTCCTTGAAAAATGCATGAGAAAATATTTTTATTACTGCTGAACAACAACAAAAATTAAAATAAGTAGACTTTAATTAAGTGCTCAGGTTTTCTTCTCATTTCAGTTGATAATGTACAAGTCAATATGCTTTGTTCATTTGTTTCTTTTGCATTTGACCTTGCAATCATTTTAAAATAAACAATCAAACCAAATAATCCATTCTTGACTACAAGGCTAAAACAAATGATAACTAAGTCTATCTATGGATAGCAGTGGAGGTGCCATGGTGAAGCCATGGTAGCCCCAGTGGTTAGAATCAGTGGTGATATTTTACCGGTTCAGCCCGGTTCAGTCAAATCAATAGTAAAAAATGCAACCAGTTCGGCTGAACAAGTAGTAAAAAAATGCTACCGGTTCAGCCAAACTGATATTTCCAACGATCAGCTGTGCTGTGTGATTTAGATTAGCTCAAAAGCAGGAAATCATTGGATTTATTGATTTCTAAGTAATCTCAATCACGTGGCACAGCTGATCATCCCTCGCTGTTGTACTTACTTTGGAAGGCTTCAAAATGCTTCATTTTTCAGTATCCAGGAGGCTTCCCTGAGGCCCAGTAGACAAAAAACAGCGCGCAGGGGGGGTGCTGCAAAAGGGAAAAAAACACCACATAGCCAGGCCCATCCAGCCACATAGCCACCTGGCCATGTCCACCTAACCACGCCCATCTAGCCATGTCCACAAAACCGGCAGTCAAAAAACTTGAATCCCACCACTGGTTAGAATGCAGTTGAATGAAACTGATTTTCTGACCTTTGTTGCAAATCTTTGTTCATTCTGAGCCTTTGCTTTCCTGACCTTCATCTTTGTTCATTCTGGCTATCTGCTGATAATCAGCCTTAGTTAAGTGTCCCTCTTTCCATTTTTGGGTACTTGTCCTTTTTGGCTTTCAGTTTGTCACAAAGATCTTTGTGGAGCCATGCTGGTTTTTTCTTGCATTTCTTGTCTTTCTTTTTCAATGGTATTGTGCTGGGCTGGACTTTCACGATTGCATTTTTCAGAATTTCTCACACTTCTTGAGTTGTTTTCCTCTTTAGGATTTTCATCCATGGAATCTTTCGTAGGTTCTTTCTGAGTTTGTTAAACTTTGCTCGCTGCCAGTTGTTCGATCTTGGCTGGCTGGAGGTTGATTCAGCCTTCCATCCTTCCCAAGTCAGTAAAATGAGGGACCCAGATTGTTGGGGGCAATAGGCTGATTCTGTAAACCGCTTAGAGAGGGGTTGGAAAGCACTGGGAAGCGGTATATAAGTTTAAGTGCTATTGCTCTCTGCTATTTAGTTCCAACTGAATAGAGATCCAAATTTCTCTTGGATTTTCAAAGGATGATGAAAGGAAGAAAAGAGGGTGTACTAGGCTGAACCCTGACTACAATGAATCCAAATGATCCATGTGTACCAGGGCTCTCTGGAAGCATCTACGACAACTCGCCATGGGACAACTCACTGCAGCCAAATTGCCATGGGATTGCTCACCATGGAACAAGAGTTACACTAAAAAAAATTTAAAAATGGAATAGAATCATTAAAGAAAGGATGGCAAAGGAGGGACAAAATGTTTTCCCGCAATGAGTTGTCGGCAGTTAATTGGCTGAAGAGAGTTTTCCCATTCTGCTACAGAATCCTTTTCAACAGGATGATCACCCTCTCAATGGCCTTGACTAAAAACACACACACAAAAATGGCCAGAACGTTTGGCTCCAGTAATGATTTCTTGAGAACTTTCTCTCTCAGGGATTAATTTACTACTGCATGCAACTAACCACATAGCATCTCTCAGGAGGCCTCCAACAACTAGGAAGGTTATGGGGGAGAGTGGTTGGGTTAAGCGATAAGATCCTGTTCATTTCTGCTGGAATCACAAGGTCAACCATTTTAAGGTTTGCATTGCCAATTTAACAGGATCTACCCATTCATAAAGTGAATCTGATAGACTTCTCTTCCAGATCTTTAGATTATTTGTTTCAGTAGTCATGTAAAGCAGTGGTTGCCAACCAGTGGGCCAGGAGCCACTGAGAAAATTTTTCATGAGAAAATTTTGGTGGTCTGCACAGAAATGTCACCCCCAAAGCAATTAATCCAGGCTGTGCAGGAACACAAGGCTGTACCACCCACATGGCCCGCAGGAACACAAGACTTGTGTTGCCTGCATTGTGAACAACATGAAGTAGTGAGGGGAGGGAGGAAAGAGTGGACGGGGGGAACTTGGCCCACTCACCCCACATGCCTGGCCTGGCCACTGGGCTGCTTCTTTCCACTTCTTTCTTCTTCTGCTTTTGGCTGCATGCAAGGAAAGCAGCAAAAGTCTTTCTTTCTTTCCCCCAAACTCTGCCAGCAATGAGTCTTAGGGACCCTGCAAGGTATCCTGCTCCAAGAGGCTGCGCTGGAAAAGACTCCTTTCTGGTGGAGTTTGAGGGAGAGAAAGAAAGACTTCTGCTGCTTCTGTTACATTCCTTGCATGAAGCCAAAAGTGTCTCTCGCTCCCCCCCCCCCCCCGAGAATGGAGCTAGAGATGGTATCCTCCAATCCCAAATAAAGAATGATTGATTGGTAGAAAAACGGGTTGGGGAATTTTCCTGCAGACTTTTTTTTCCTGCAGCCACCATCAGTCAAAATTCATATTAGTCGTCTGCGGGATTTAAAATTATGAGTTTGATGGTCCCTGAGGTCCAAAAGGTTGGCATCCCCTGCTGTAAAGAGTCTGGTAGTTCTCCATGCCATGATAATCACTTGACTTTCTTCCCATCACAACTTCAAATTTACTCCAGACTTCAAATTGTAATGAAGGTTTTTGCAACAATGTACCCCAGTTTGTCTCTTTTATATTTTCCAATCAGATATTTAATTAATTGAACACTTGTTTTTGATTGGGTAGCTCATATATTTAGATTAACAGAGTTAGAAGGGACCTTGCAGGTCATCTAATCCAACCCCCTGCCCAAGCAGGAGACCCTACACCATTTTTGACCGATGGCAGTCCAGTCTCTTCTTGAAAGCCTCCAGTGGTGAAGCTCCCACAATTTCCGAAGGCAACTTCTGTTCTATTGCTTGGTTGTTCTCACTATCAGTAAATTCCTCCTTATTTCCAGGTTGAATCTCCACTTGTTCAGTTTCTATCCATTATTCCTTGTCTGGTTTTTGGGTGCTTTGGAAAACAGCTTCCTCTCCATGGCAGCCCCTCAAATATTGGAAGGCTGCTATCCTGTCTCCCCTGGTCCTTCTGTTCACTAGACTAGCCAAGCCCAGTTCCTGCAACCGTTCGTTGTATGTTTTAGTCTCCAGTCCCCTATAACCAATTGTAACTAATAATAATGATAGTAATAATAATAATAATAATAATAATAATAATAATAATAATAATAATAACAACAACAACAACAACAACAACAACAACAGCAACAACAACAACCAAGAATAACATAAGAATGACATAAAGATGGGTGCCAGGGACAATGTACAACAAAAAGAACAACAACAAATATGAGCCAGAAGGGATCCCATCCATATTTAGTATCGTTAGAAAGTTTTGGATATATTTGGTGGGCTGTTTGAAGACATAATACACACAAAAAACCCTGGCAATTAAAGGACATTAAAAATAGCAGGAATTGGATATGTCTCATTTAATGAAAAGAAGGATTAGGGGGGTGACATGATAGCAGTGTTCCAGTATTTGAGGACCTGCTGGAGAGAAGAGGGGTTCAACCTATTCTCTAAAGCATCTGAAGACAAGATGAGAAACAATGCATGGAAATTGATCAAGGAGAGAAGCAACCTAGAACTAAGGACAAATTTCTTGACAGTGAGAACAATTAATCAGTGTAACGACTTGCCTTCAGAAGTTGTGGGTGTTCCAACACTGCAAGTTTTTAAGAAAAGACCGGACAGCCACCTGTCTAGAATGGTATAGAATCACCTGCTTGAGAGGGGGGGGGATGGACTTGAAGACCTCTGAGGTCTCTTCCAACTCTTTTATTTTGTTACATGTCTGTTCTGGATAGGAATGGGGGGTGTCAGGAGGTGTTTTTTTTTTCTTTCTTTCCTGTTTATATTGCAAGAAATATTTTCCTCTCAGTGCCACAGTATTAGGCGTTTAACAAGCAAAAACTCATTGCAACTCGTGCATTTATCGCAGTCATTTCCCATCCTCCATTGTACAACTTGTAATTCCAGAAACTGTCCTTAGTTTAGCTTCAACCATTGCATCTTGCTCCACTCAGAAACTTCCATTTCAAGACCGTCATGTCTGGCATTCAACTAAAGCATTTCCAAGGAGCTGAGAAGGAATAAGTACCACTTCATACTAAATTGCTGCCTACTTCTCATCATGCAATGCAATTAAATCAAGGAGCTGTAAACCTGCTAAATAGGGTGCTTTTAACAATGGTATTTGCACTCAAGAAATCATCCTTACCCTCCCATAGCGATAACATAAAGGAAGTGCAAGTCATCAGGAATTTGTTGGGGGTGAATTTAGAACATTCTCTTGATTTCTTTACAGAAACTAGAAATAACGGGGGGGGGGGGGGGGCAGGGATAAAATTGACATGATACCACTGCTTAAATTGCAACCCAGAAACAATAGGATCTAATTCGGAGGTTTGCTATCACTGTGATTTAGTTTAGCATCTGTAGGGAGGTTGTTGTGACATGTCAGAGAGCACTGAGCTATGTAGATGTTGGGCCTGCAATTTTCAAAATATGTACAGACACAACTGGAATTAATTGCCCTTCTGATGGATGGATCCTTTGGAAATCTAAAATGAAGGGAGAAGATGACTTGACAGCTGATTTGTATGTTATTACAGCCTAAGTGCTTGAGGTCATAGTTTCCATCACCCAACAACTCCTCTGCTGAGTTATTCCCATAACTTGCTCACCAAGTCCAATCTGCCAGCTTCAATTAATCGCACTGTAATTTATCTTCCAAGCATCAAGTGAGCATCAATAAATCTTTATTTATTTATCTATTTGCTGTTCTGCTGACAGAGTTAACCTTGCCTTTTAGATCCCCTCTTTTCGGGTGTTGGATTGCAGTGGCAAAGTGTGTCATGCATCTCAGCCCTGCAGTTAGGTGGATTTCCAGTAAGACGCCAAGTGAATGGGAAGTTTTGCAGGTAATACTTTAGGCCAGCAAGACATGCAATCAATACTGGTCAGGCATAAGTGTCGGAAGTGTCATGCTGTAGATGCTTTACAAATCACAAGATTGTGTTTCCCAGGGTTGTAGCATGGCAACATTGCCACAAGAGAGAGAGAGAGAGAGAAGGAGAGGGGGGAGAGAAAGAGGAGAGGGAGGGGGAGGGAGAGATGGAAAGAGGGAGGGAGGGAGAGAAAGAGGGAAAGAGAAAGAGAGGGAGAGAGAGGGGGAGAGAGAGAGGGAGAGAGGGAGGGAGAAAGAGAGGGAGGGAGGGAGAGAGAGAGAGGGAGGGAGGGAGAATGGCACCGAATCCTGAATCAGTCAGGGCTTCTTATTGTTGCAAGCAGGATATCTGAAGTTTTTGGAATAAAACTTTAAATAATGTGATTGACCTCTTGCCAGATTTTATTTAGAGAAAAGCCACTGCAGATTTTGGTCTTTCCATCTCAGAGAAGACAATCCAGGTTCAGGAACCGGATATATGAGCAAATTTCCATAGAGCTTAATAAAAGAATTTTTGCACATCCTATGGCTCTTGAAGTTCAGCATCATGAAATGTCTTAGGAAATAGAGGGATATTTCCATATATCAAATGGAGGCAACCTCTCATCCCCACTTGACTCTTAGTGGACTTCTGTGCATATGCCTCAGAAAGTTGTGGACAACTAATTAGAACCTGCTATTTCTGATGCTTGAACAGAAGGACCAAGATAGATTATACCATATATAATGAACAAGGAGAGATTCACTCCATCTGTTGAGGTTTTCTAGAAGAGATTGGACAACCAATTATATGGCATGGTATAAGGACTGGGCAGTGGGTTGGATTAGAAGACCTCTAAGATTCAGTGGTACATGACAAACTACTCCTAAAACTAAAATCTTATGGCATCTCTGGAAACCTGCATAACTGGATAGAAGCATTCCTGTCAAACAGACAACAAATGGTCAAAATTGGGTGCTTCCTATCAAATTCTGTACCTATCAACAGTGGTGTCCCCCAAGGCAGTGTCCTAGGTCCAACTCTCTTCATACCACATAAATGACCTCTGTGGTCATATTAAGAGCAACTGCATTCTCTTCGCTGATAATGTAAAGCTATTCAACACCACAGACAACACTGCTACCCTTCAAAAAGACCTCGACTATATATCAGAATGGTCAAACAAATGGCAACTTCAAATCTCAACAAATAAATGCTCTGTCTTATATATTGGCAAAAAAAATCAGAAAATAAAATACAGGCTGAATAGTCAAGACCTTGTTGATGATCCAAGCTCTGACAAGGACCTTGGAATACTCATCTCTAATGATCTAAGTGCTAGAGCCCATTATTTAAAGTTTTATTCCAAAAACTTCAGATATCCTGCTTGCAACAATAAGAAGCCCTCTTGGACACTGTAACTACATAGGCAAAAATGTGTTAAGAGTTGTCAACCTAATCTTACGTAGCTTTTTCTCTGGTAATATTACACTAATAACTAGAGCACATAAAACATTTGTTAGCTCAACAATCTGGAACCCGCATTACGTATCTGATATTAACACAGTTGAGAAAGTCCAAAAATATTTCACAAGAAGAGTTCTCCACTCTTCTACTCGTTGCAGAATACTTTATGCCACCAGACTTGAAAGTCTAGACCTAGAAAACTAGAACTATGCCGCCTTCGGTCCGATCTAAGAATAGTATATAAAATTATACATTGCAATGTCCTACCTGTGAATGAATACTTCAGCTTCAACCATAACAATACAAGAGCACACAATAGATACAAACTCAAGGTTAACCGCACCAAACTTGATTGCAGGAAATACGACTTCAGCAACAGAGGGTCAGTGTCTGGAATACTCTACCTGACTCTGTGGTTTCTTTCCCAAACCCCAAAACCTTTAACCTTCAACTGTCTACTATTGACCTCACCCCTTTCCTAAGAAGTCTGTAGGGGGCGTGCATAAGTGCACCTACCGTCCCTGTCCTATTGTTTCTTTTTTATTTTTCTTATATGTATACATTTCATGTATTCCTAACCATCTCTATACTTATACCTGTTATCTTATAATCGCTTGAAAAAATAAATAAATAAAAAAGAACCCTATGATTCTGAGATTCTTTATAAGTTTCCCACAGCTATCACTTCCCACAACTTCCACAACTATCACCAGTCAAATGTTTGGGTTTGCTTGGTCTACCCTTCCATTTTCAGAAATCTTGGCCCTATTCTCTTTTAGTTTGAAATCATGCCAACGTAAATGTAGAAAAAGAATTCTGAGGCATCAGTTTCCTCTGTGAATGGATCAAGTAAATATGTGTACATGTCTGTTTTTAATAATGAGCATGGAGGGACTGGAGTTTATGGGGAAATGTGTCATACAGTGATGAATGGAGTGTAACATTTTCCTTCTGGAAGTGGACAAATAAATACTGTATAATTGGAGATGTTCAAAAGAAAGGATATCAAAGTAATTGCACTCCCTTGTTGATTGATTGATTGATTTACTTATATTTTATATTTATTGATATATTTCTAGCCTGCTTTTATTATTATTATAAATAATTCAAGGTGACAAACCTATGTAATATTCCTTCCTCCTTCCATTTTCCCCACAACAAGCCTGTGAGGTGGGTTGTGATGAGGGAGAGGGAATGACACAAAGACACCCTTTGTACTTCGTACTTAAGGCAGGGCTGGAACTCTTTGTCTCCTGGGAATTGGCCCAAAGTCACCCAGCTGGCTTTCGTGCCTAAGGCAGGACTAGAATTCACCATCTCCAGGGTTCTAGGCCAGCGCCTTCACCACTAATCCAAACTGCCTCCTTCTTATCCTCTTATCCTCCTACACCTCTGGTTTTCAGAATTATCTACCTTTATAATCGAGTTTCCGTTTTACAATCATGGTTAAGCATTTGGCAATCCTTTTCTTTTTCAAGCTGTGCCAGCTAGAAACCAGTGCTACCTTTTGTACTTATGTGTAATACTGATTATATCTTCAAATTCTTCTTTTAATTCCACTGCCAGTTCCAAGAGAGAGAAACGTTTGAATGAGATTATAAAAGATATTTTGCCTCAACAGACTCTCCTGTCTCTCAACAGCCATTTAAACAGCAGCATTCCATCAAAAATCTGGTAATTCTGTTATTATCATTAGGGGAAACAAGACTCAGAGATGTCCAGGAATATTACATCTGCTCCAATTTTCGTAACAGATCATGCTTGAGCAGGCTGAGAGATAATTTTCTTCATAAGGTGAATTTATTTTTAGGAAAAAGATCAGATGAAAGAATTGCAAGCAGGAGAAATACTTCAAGAGTAACAGTGTGGGGGAACAAGAGAGCCTCATTATATAATGTGATTATTCATTTATTTATTTTGCAGGCTTAATTAGGTTGTTTATTGGTTTCCAAGATTGTTTTTTCAGTCTCTCCTGATCTTATTTCTGCACTCTCTTTTTTTTTTTTTTAAATCTGTTCTGGAGTTTTGGTTTCTTCATTGGCAGCTTTAGCTGAAAATTCTTTTGGGGCATGAGCCAGATTTCTAAGATAGGAGGTTTCTGTTAAGGGAAATGGTGCTTCCACAGGGAAATATGATGCATCTTCCTGAATGTGGTGAGGTTGATTTTCTCAGATCCCTTTGAAGAATTTTATTGTTTTATTTACAAATATACATCTGGATGTTTTTATGTGTATGTGTCAGAGAGAGAGGGACACAGAGAGAGAGAGAGAGAGAGAGAATGTGTGTGTAAGTATTTTAATATTCTATATTATTCTATGTAGCATTCTATAGTGTGTGACTCTATAGTATTTTTATTTTACACTGCTATTTCAAGTTTATGTTATCCACAAATATTTATTTATTCATCAAACATGTACAAGATAACAAGTATAAGTATGAACATAAACAAGAACAAAGGAAGTAAATACAAGTAAATGGGGACAGTAAGACAGGGACAGTAGGCACGGTGGTGTGCTTATGCACGCTGTATATGTGTAATCTAAGCAAGCCTTTCAATATATTTCGATCTAGGTAGGTTATGTTGTCTTTTAGCTGAATGTTTTTGTCTAAGTTACCTTAACTATCATGACATTGTCAATGTAGTTTTGAATATTTGGAATGCTTGCGTATCAATTCTCTTGGGCTGGTTAATAACCATAATAAAGTGCAGTAAAAAATTGTTTTCATACATTGGAGCAAAAGCAGACATTATGAACTTGGTGGATTTTTTTCCCATTACAATGCATTGATCATTAGATAAGAAACAGATTAACAGAGTTGGAAGGGATCTTGTAGGTCATCTAGTCCAACCCCCCTCCCAAGCAGGAGACCCTACACCATTGCTGACAGATGGCAGTCCAATCTCTTCTTGAAAGTCTCAAGAGATGAAGCTCCCACAATTTCCGAAGGCAACTTCTGTTCCATGGGTTGATTGTTCTCACTGTCAGAAATTTTCTCCTTATTTCCAGGTTGAATCTCTCATTGTTAAGTTTCCATCCATTATTCTTTCTCCGGCCTTAGAAAACAGCTTGACTCCTTCCTCCTCTCTGTGGCAGCCCCTCAGATATTGGAAGACTGCTATCCTGTCTCCCCTGGTCCTTCTCTTCCCTAGACTAGCCAGGCCCAGTTCCTGTAACCGTTCTTCATATTGTTTTAGTCTCCAGTCCCCTCATCATCCTGGTTGTTCTTCCTTGCAGTTTGTCTTGAGTCTCAACATCTTTTTTATAGTGTGGTGACCAAAACTGGATGCAGTACTCTAGGTATAGTCTTACTAAGGCTTTATATCTACAATAGCTGGTGCAGTTTAGAAATTATCGTGATGCTATCTCTCATGACACAAGACCAGTGAATAGACTTTGAGTGAATTAAAAGACGAGAGATTTCTCTTCATCTCAGAATACTTTCCTTCTCTCTCTCCTCTGCTATATTTTTGAAAAAAAGACACTTAGTAGCTTGTAAAGGCTAATACAGTTAAAACATCCACTGTATAATCTAAAAGTGGAACAATCATAAGTACAAATAATAACAATGAATAGTGCAATAATGAAAAAAAAAACAATAATTGTCAGGCATGGAAAAAACAGATATGTGCAGAATTCAGACTAGCTACTTTATTGTTCTCTGGCTATAATACAGGAACCTCCCCAGACTGGTAGCTTTCACCTGGGAAAGATCAGATAAGGCTCAAAGGCATTTTTAAGGGGACACGGAAGAGGGTGGGATTGTGCCCACTTGTGTTTATATAATAGGTCCAGGTCCAACCTGAATTCCGTTCTTGAGCCCTGAGTGGGACAGCTGCTCTCCACCCCTAATGCTATAAACATAGAACATAAAAGTGGCCACACAAAGTGGAAAGTGGCCTTCCTGATATGATTGGAACAATCAAAGTTGACTTTATCAGAAGGATTATTGCACTTTGACAGTAGAGCTTTTGCTCACTAAATCAAATGTTGTATCTCTGTGCTTCACATGTGTGCATCTCACATTGGGCGTCTCACAGATACTGTGGATGGTTTATTGGTTGTCTTATTTGTTTTATACCCTGTTGGTCATTTTCTGGAGTTTTAAGAAGTGGGCTGGGAGCTTTGTTGAGAAACAGCAGAAAGGGAGATGAATCTTATCCTCTCTGACCACTGAAAAAAAGAATAACTGCTCTGGAATTCTGCACTCCATCTTGAGACAGGAAAGCCAGATGTTCTCCAATTGACTTAGAGCAATATCTCAATAGATATACGGAAAGCTTAGCCGCTCCTACTGGAGCCATGCTGCAATTAAAGCACTTGCATTCAAGCACTGCCAGTATGACAAAAGAGAGCCGTATTGATAGAACTGCAGTTTCTGGGTTGTTTGCCATGTTTAATCTGCTGTCATGTGTACCTACCAAGCTTTGTTTGTTTGTTTGCAATTACTAAACATATTCTTTGCTTCCCATGATAATGTTAAGCTAGCTTAGCCTTTCAATTTCACTGCACACCTAATGAAACCAGTTTCTGGCAATGGAGAAATAAGCTGACCTTTACTCAGATAAAATTGTCAAGCCCTTGGAATCACAGTGATGCACAAAGCAGTTAAAGCTGTCTAAAGGTTGTACAGGAGTGTCAGGTGCCTTTCTTTTGTCACAAATAAAGACAATTCCTTCAACTTTTATACTGTGGTCAGTGAGAGTTAAGAGATCTCCCTCCCTCCCTCCCTCCCTCTCTCTGTTTAAATCTGTCTATCATCTATCCATCTGTCTGTCTGTCTATCTATCTATCTATCTATCTATCTATCTATCTATCTATCTATCTATATCTGTCTATCTATCTATCTATCTATCTATCTATCTATCTATCTATCTATCTATCTATCCGTCTGTCTGTCTATCTATCTATCCATCTGTCTATCTATCTATCTATCTATCTATCTATCTATCTATCTATCTATCTATCTATCTATCTATCTATCCATCTGTCTATCTATCTATCTATCTATCTATCTATCTATCTATCTATCTATCTATCTATCTATCTATCTCTATCTCTAATCTATCTATCTATCTATCTATCTCTATCTATCTATCTATCTATCTATCTATCTATCTATCTATATCTGTCTGTCTATCTATCTATCTATCTATCTATCTATCTATCTCTATCTATCTCTAAACTATCTATCTATCTATCTATGTCTATCTATCTATCTATCTATCTATCTATATCTATCTATCTATCTATCTATCTATCTATCTATCTATCTATCTATCTATCTCTATCTATCTATCTATCTATCTATCTATCTATCTATCTATCTATCTATCTCTATCTATCTCTAAACTATCTATCTATCTATCTATCTATATCTATCTATCTATCTATCTATCTATATCTATCTATCTATCTATCTATCTATCTATCTATCTATCTATCTATCTCTATCTATCTATCTATCTATCTATCTATCTATCTATCTATCTATCTCTATCTATCTATCTATCTATCTATCTATCTATCTATCTATCTATCTATATCTGTCTGTCTATCTATCTATCTATCTATCTATCTATCTATCTCTATCTATCTATCTATCTATCTATCTATCTATCTATCTCTATCTATCTATCTATCTATCTATCTATCTGTCTCTATCTATCTATCTATCTCTATCTATCTCTAATCTATCTATCTATCTATCTATCTATCTATCTATCTATCTATCTATCTATCTATCTATCTATATCTGTCTGTCTATCTATCTATCTATCTATCTATCTATCTATCTGTCTCTATCTATCTATCTATCTATCTATCTATCTATCTATCTATCTATCTGTCTCTATCTATCTATCTATCTATCTATCTATCTATCTATCTATCTATCTATCTATCTATCTATCTATCTATATCTGTCTGTCTGTCTATCTATCTCTATCTATCTATCTATCTATCTATCTATCTATCTATCTATCTATCTATCTATCTATCTATCTATCTATCTATCTATCTCTCAATCATGAAAGAAGTAGTCAAGAGAGAAGCAGCTATAATGTGATTTAATAAAGCACTTCACTCGGGTAGAATCAACACTATTTATTTGATCGGACTGACTTTGTTGTCACAGGCCTTTGTGCTACTTCAGTGGGGCTCTCCAAAACTGCCAGTAGACAAAAAAAAAAAAAAAGCCTGCTGGGCTTAACAGCCCACTGGAAATGCTAGAAGAGGCTTCTGTATACCTTTAGAAACCTATTCCTGCTAGTACAAGGGCTGAGGAAGGCCACTGGGCATAGCCCAAAGCATTGGCAGAAGTTTGGTGTCATTTGTTCAAAGAGTCAGAGGAAGAAGAGGCAAGCAAAAGAGAGCTTGGTGTTGTTTTCTATGGGTGTGTGTGTGAGAGAGAGAGGGGGGGGAAGAGAGAGAGAGGGAGAGAGGGAAAAGGACAGGGAGGGAGGGAGAGAGAGAGAGAATGTGTGGTTGTTAGGAGGAAAGAGGGGGAAAGTTGGAATGGAATGGAATATTGGCCAAGTGTGATTGGACACAGAAGTAATTTGTCTCTGGTGCAGAAGCTCTCAGTGTACATACAAGAAACCAAGTGATAAATTACAAGTCATCAATCATAAGTTGCAATCATCACTCATAAGATATAACCAATGAAGTGACAAGTCACATAAGATACCAATAGGAGTTTTTAAAAAATCCTATTTTCAAAGTAGTTTTATTTTATTTTAAAAAAACCATGTCAAATCAAGACAAAATAATTGTTCCATATGAAAATTGATGTGGATCACAAATAGATTAGGACAGCTTCTACGAACCCCAATTATCCTTTCTGGTCACCAGGGAAATCATCCTCTATAAAAGCAAGGAGTGCATCATGGTTCCTTTATTTCATGACCACCATTGAGAAGTGACGGCGTTGATCGTGGAATATAGTTCCATCTTATCTTGCTTATGGTGTAGACGTCTTATTAAAAAAAAATCTGCTGCAGCTGGAGAACCAGAGCTTTCTATTGATCCTGCTCGTTTTTCGCCTTCTCTCTTCAGAGCAGCTCCAAACTTGCACGTGTAAAACGCTGATGGCAGCACACCATTGATTGTCCTTTCTGCCTATCTCCCTCTTTCTCTCAAAATAGCAGCGACCTCACTCACCCCTGATCTATGTATTTGCATTAGACCAATTTGCAAAATTTATTGGTCAGAAATGCTCAGCGGTCCAAGTTGGGCAGCATACCAAAGCCTCTTTTGGCCAGCATAAAACTTTGTTGAGTAGAACAGATGGGATCTGTTTGAAATTTGCTTTTTTGTGTCTGCCTTTTTGAAAGGATAAGCAGCTGCTTTTGGGACTTAAAAATATGTACAATATCATTTGCCCTGATATCTCCTATACTTGTTTTGTTTTTAAAAAGTTAAATACAACAGGAGTTTCAAAAACCCCTAAAATAATAATAATAATGAAAAGGGGGAGGAGGAGGAGGAGGAGGAGGAGGAGGAGGAGGAGGAGGAGGAGGAGGAGGAGGAGGAAGAAGAAGAGGAGGAAGAGGAGGAGAAGGAGGAGAAGGAGAAGGAGAAAGAGAAAGAGAAAGAGAAGGAGAAGTACAATTTATTGATATTGCAGTACCAGGAGACGCCAGAGTCGAAGAAAAAGAACTGGAAAAAAAATCACATAATATTGTGACCCGACCATTGAAACTACGTGATTATGGAGGAAACACGTAAAAAATTATACCCATTTTCATCGGGGCACTTGGTACCATGTCCAAGAATTTAATAAAATACATCAAGAAATTGCAGCTTCCTGCAATAACGCCAGCGGAACTGCAAAAAACTGTGCTACTCGGAACATCGTATATCTTAAGAAGATACTTGGTTGATACCAAGGATGCTGGCAGCAACCCATATCAACCATTAGCACCAGTCACTGGTAATTGTGATACATTTTTGAATGTTCAGTTGACTGAGTTTCATGTTTAATGAATAAAGTATATTGTTATTGTTATTATTATTATTCAAAAAAATGACAATGTACACTGCAAACAAGGTAACTATGCTGGGTTTCGTATCACAAATCACTAGTCGAACACTTCCTAAGCATTTAGGACTGTGTGATGTATCGGTGGATTATGAGAGTAGATCCCAGTAAGGTGGCCTTCTGCAGCTGACCAATGGTGATTTTGTCAGCACCAATTGTTTCTAAGTGCTTGCCTAGGTCTTTTGGCACAACAGCACCCAGTGTGCCGAGTACCACTGGAACCACCTGCACTGGTTTGTGCCAGAGTCTCTGCAATTCAATTCTCAAGACCTGATATCTGGTGATTTTTTTCAGGTTGTTTGTCGTCAATTCTGCTGTCACCGGGTATGACAATGTTGGCGATCCACATTATTATTATTATTATTATTATTATTATTATTATTATTATTATTATTATTATTATTATTATTTTAAGAGGAAGAACTTCTCTAAAATTCTTCATTGAAAAGTATGGTTCTCTGTATTGATGGAACAGCAATCTGAATGTAAAAACTCCACAGGGAAGTGTCTTTCTAAGGATTCCCTTCATAGCAAAAATGCAAATGATATTGCAATGAAAAGCAGGACTTTTTTTTTTTTTCAAATAAATTTAGTTCATTTATGTATTAGAAAAGTACATATAGGAGAAGGGGAAGGTGTGGGAAAAGGGGGAATAAGAAAGAAAAAGCCTTGACTTCTGACTCCCTTTGGTGCAGTAGAATAACATAATAACATTAAACCTCACCTTATTACTTTTACGTAGTAGTCTAAACTAGCCATTTCTATAACAACTAACCTATCTAATTGGTAAAACCCAAAGTCAAAGTCTAATTTTTCCCCACCTCGAGCACGAAGTCCAGAAGCGGTTTCCGAGTAAAAACAAAAGTAATAGTGTTTTTTTTTTTCTTTAATCAAAGCAGTCAATTTAGCCATCGCTGCTAACACCATCAACTTCTGCAGCTGAAAAGCAGGACGTTGATGTGCAGCCCTTGGCCACCTCATCACTCAAGGGTGTGAGAACATCACTCGGCAATCCTGAGAATTTTTCTGAAATCTTTCTCCTTTAAAAGAAGGGCTGAAGATTTGTATTTCTCCCCCTCGCATACTGATTGAGTACTAGTTGGAAAATATAAGTTTTGAGATCGAATTTGGGTTGATCGTCAGGACCAGAAATTTATTCTTCTGAGCTTTCAGATTAATTCTGGAGCCCATCTCCAGGAAATTTATCTCTACTGAAATATATGCTTTGGGCTATTCTGTGAGTCTTCCTATTGGTTGATTGGTGTGTTGATGGCTGGCAATTAGCTATTGTTTCCTTGTGCTGCCAAGCCGTCGGACCCTAAGTATTTGATAAGCTGGTAGTAATTCAACCCTCCTGTTAACTGACGAGGGGCCAATTTCCCAGGCTTCAATCATTTCCCTGGCTGTTTTTGTGTCTGCTCATTCAACAATCTTAGTTGTTGCGAAATTAAACGTGTGTCCTTGTTCATTGCAGTGTGAGGCTTCTAATGAGTTTGGGTCTCCTTGTCTGACAGTTTACTTGAGTTCTTACAATTTGGTGGTTAACTTCCTCCCTGTTTATCCTACAGAGTCACAGAAACAATCCACATGTTTTAGTTATTTTATGTTATAACATAGGATAAAATTAGGAGCCTCCGTGGCACAGTGGTTAGAGTGCTGCACTGCAGGCCACTTCTGTTGATTACTGGCTACCTGCAATTTGACAATTCAAATCCCACCAGGCTCAAGGTTGACTCAGCCTTCCATCCTTCTGAGGTGGGTAAAATGAGGACCCAGATTGTGGGGACAAGAGGCTGACTCTGTAAAACCCCTTAGAGAGGGCTGTGAAGCATTATAAAGTGGTATATAAGACTAAGTGCTATTGCTATTGCTATAAGTCTAGTAAGTGTTCTTGGATAAAGATGTGGCTGCTTTTGATGGATTGCTGAGAAGTGAAGGATGGTTCTGTGCTAATTTTTCTTCAAGGTACCTTTTCAGGACAGCATTTGAGGTCTTCCATAGATTACATGTTTTACTTGTTTTATTCCCTTTGTTTTCAATGTTGGTGTTCCTTTCCCTTTCCCTTTGATTCCAGTGGCACAGACTGTTTTCAGATTCTTCTAATTACTGTTTTTCCAGTACAGTTGGTATGGTTGTTCCTTCCTTGCCTTTGAAAACTTGGAAGATGTGGCTTGTCCTAATCACAGTCTATTCCCCTCTGACTAAAGAAAAGGATAGCAGACTAGACTGTTTGCAGGATTCCGACAATTGCCCTAATTAAATCACGATCCTCAAGCCAAGCTTCAAAAGAATCCAAAAGGAGGAGCAACATGTCGGCATTATCCCAGTTGAAACCAACTGCGACACACGTAATTCATGGTCACCTGTGACCCTGTTTCTTCCTCCTCCCTGGGTGTGTCATACATCAGAATCTCCAATGAAGCATGTTCACGGGCTGGGTGTCATCAATCACACCCTCCAATGAAGGATTTTTGCAGGCAGAAGATCTGGTAGCCTAGCTACAATCTTTGTAAGATAAGCGTCGAATGTACTTCTTATTCTCCCCCCACTTATGGTAACTTGGATAGAGGCATTCTTTATGACACTAGAATGCCAAGATATCCTGTGGATTCCTGGATGGTCCTCTGAGGCATGTTGAAAGGTCCAAAGATAGAAGCCACAAGGTCCCATTTCAAATGTTATCCTCTCCCCTACAATTCCCAATTGGGATTTAATTGTGTGTCCTCTTGCAGATGTTGGTTATGATAGAAGAGAATATTTGTAGCTCAGGGCTGTGGGATCCACGGTGCTCTCTGAGCTCGATTGTTTTCCTGTAGATGATTCATGACCCAACTCATCAATGCTAGGAAGGAGTGGGGCCTCCTCTCTGTTTATATACGAATAACTTATATACTATTAGCTAAACAAAGAGAAAAGCAACCTAGAATTAAAGAGAAATTTTCTGACAATGAAAAAAATTAACCAATGGAATAGCTTTCCTTCAGAAGTTGCAGGTGCTCCATCACTGGAGGCTTTTAAGAAGAGAGTAGATTGCCATTTGTCTGCTTGATCAGAGGATTGGACTAGAAAACCTCCAAGGCCCATCATCAACTCTGATGATGTTCTATCTTATGTGTTCTATGCTTGCCCTGTAAGTATTGGTGGAAATGTTCTTGATGGTTTCTTTCATGAGACTGTTTACTGTTAGCTTGTTGGTCTGAGTTGTAGTTGCTTGATTGGGGTGTTTTTTACAGCTTGATTATTGTCTTGGTGTTCCCCAATCAAGGAACGACCAACTCAGAGAAACAAACAGTAAACCACAGCCTAATCAAGGAACTGTCGAGGAGGAAACAGCACTCCCACCAATACAAGGGCAAGCCACATGCATATAAATCGAGAGCACATCCTTCTCCCTTCTAGCACTGATTATATTACCTAGTAGGATGATGAAACATCTGCAAAAAAAACTCCCAATTTCAAAGACCACCAAGGACCACACACAGTGTTGGTGATGGATTAAGGAAAAAGCTTGGATGCTACTGAAGCAGAAACCTTATAGTTTCACAATTTTTTGGAGCTTTTCCTGTGAGAGGAAATTACGGTGGATGGAGACTATTCTATAAGCATCACCAGGACGGTGAAAAATGATAAGGAAACAAACTGCCAGTGTGAGGTCTGAGAAACGTGGTTTCCTGATGAGCATATTTCATCACTGTGTGACTTTTTAAAAGAGCAGGTTGTCAGTTTAACATATTAGAGTTTGTCTTCAGCATCAAATGAGCAATAGTTAACATAACAGGCTCTACCTTTCTATGTTCAAGACCATCCATCTATGTATCGAGAATATGCATCCAAAGAAGCGTTGAGCAGAAGGAAAATAGCTCCCAGGTATGTCACTCTTCTGCAGAAGCATGAAAAGCAGCCCATGAAAGAATATGAAGAAAGTGAGAAGTATATTTAGGGGATATATTATATAATAGTTCTTAGGTTGCCATCTGTGCAATGCTGTCGTACAGGGACCTTGAAACTTGACAACTTGAAGACTTGTGGACTTCAATTCTCATAATTCCCCAGCCAGCATGTGAGTTGAAGTCCACAATTCTTCCAAGTTTGGAGATCACTGTTGTAATAGAGTCCGCTAAAATGAAATATTTCCTGTTGTCAAACTTACCAACAAATTATCTCCAGGTTTAAATATTCTGCCATGAATGATGTTTGCAAACTTAGAAAGGGTGCCGGATATTTAAAGTGTCATTATCTTATCCTAGCAATCTCTCCCCAAATATTCACACGTGGCGGAATTGCTCTTAGACTAGTTTGACTTTCATGAAATCCCAATTCAGGAAACAGGATAGAGGGATAAAAAGGGCAACGTCCAAATTGTAGTATGTTTGACTTAAATTAGGTAAATCTCTTATTTCCTTAAAAAAAAGGTTTGCATGTAACAAGGCTAGGAAATAGCTCATTCTTTTCTGTGACCAAATGCTGAATGGATCAGTATTTCCACCTAGGATTTGGCAGCTTCAATCATTTATAATGTAGTGGTTCTGCATGTACACACATGTTTCCTAAATTTTGGACTGTAATTTAGATTAGTCAGCAGGAAATCAACTGAAGTTCTTGAACTGATGATAAGGGGCCAAACATATGATGAATTGAATATGTCTAGTCTAATGAAGAGAAGGTCTAGGGATGACATGATAGCAGTCTTCCAATATTGAGAGGGTCTCACAGAGAAGAAGGGATGTCAACTGAAAAGATAATCCTTTGGTATTTTTAGCTGCCAGAAAAAGGGAGTGGGGGAAAACAAGGCATTCTTGAAATGCTTAGATAATCACCCCAGTAGCCCAAAGTTGTTGGAGCATAAGAAGGTTATTGGAGAACATGATGGATTACTCTTGGAGATGGATGTGTCCCATTGGATAAGTCACATCCAGGGGATGGGGGGAAAGAGCAGGGTCAAAGGAGAAATGTATGATGTAATTTAGTATCAGCTGCACCCAGCTACGTGCCAACATGGCAACCTCTAATAAATCAATTTTCTTTTGTTTGAGATTCAGCTAGAGACTTTTGATTTGAATGAGGGTGGATTTGTTGGAGCCATGACAGAGGGTTGACTTATTCTCCAAGGCACCTGAAAGCAGGACAAGAAGCAACAGGTGGAAGATCATGAAAGAGAGATCCAATCTTGAACTAAGGAGAAATTTCCCAACAGTGAGAACAGTTAAATCAGTGGAATGATTTATTTCCAGAAATTGTGGGTGCTCCATCACTGAAGATTTTTTAAAGAAGGGACTGGATAACCATTTTCCAAAATAGTGCAGGGTTGGACTAGAAGATCTCCAAGGTCCCTTCCAAATCTATTCTGCGTTCTATTCCAGCTCCTGAATGTGGCTGAGCTTGGAGGATACAAATTGTTCCTTTCTGAGACCTCAGTGAATCCATCAACTCTTCACCATGGATAAGCCACATTCCTCAAATAATCCAATCAATTAAAATTGATTTTAGTTTTGCTTAGTTCTCAGAGTTCTGGTGGTAATGCCGTGGAAAGTCCATGAATGTCTTATCAACCAAGCTCCCATCAGTTAAGTGATACTTAGATGATCTTGTGTCATGGGACCCAGCAGTGCTATGCATGATTGCTGCTGCCAAAAAAGTTAAATTGAAGTGTCAGATACCAGAATTGCATTTTATTTCTAATATGTTGGGCTGCCAGCTTGGGAAAAGCAATGGGAAGTGTGTGAAAGAAAGGAACAGACCTGCTAAATCAAGCCAAGCTGGGCTGAGCTTGTTGGGGGGGAGGGGAGGAGAGACCTTAAACAGGACCCCCAAGTATTTGAATCCTTGCGGGTAAATACATTTAAAGTAGTCTTCGACTGACATTTTTGTTGAAAAAAGGAGTAGACATGAATGTCTGGATTCTTCTATCAACCCAGACCAAGGAATGACAGGTGAAACATTCCAGACCAAGGAATGACAGGATGTAAATATAAGACATGTTCTGTACGAACATTAACATACTTGGAAGCGCCGCGCTGTGATTGGCCAAAGCGCGCGGCGATCTCATTGGCCAAGCAAGCCGCGCTGATTGGCCCGTAACGAATCTCCCGCGATTGGTGGAAACTAATCGCGGGAGATTCAAAGCGGTGCCATTGGCCACGGCTAGAGAATAAAAGCTGCGGCTTTTCCCTTTAAACCCCGAGCCGATCTAGGGACCTAATAAAGAGCTGAAACTAAGTCACTGGCTCCGAGTCTCCGTTCCCGCGATGGACACGACAAGACATACCAAAAAAAAAAAAAAAGAAGAAGAAGAAGAAGAAGAAGAAGAAGAAGAAGAAGAAGAAGAAGAAGAAGAAGAAGAAGAAGAAACAAAAAAAGACAAATAATATGAATTAGGCTTCTGAATAACTGCAAAAATAGCTTAGAACAGGGGTGTCAAACTCAAGGCCCCTGGGTTGCTTAGATCTGGCCTACGGTGCCTCCTCTAGGAAAAACGGAGCTTGAGAAGGCTAAGCACACTCTCCTTGAGCTCTGTTTTTGCTGGCAGAGGGTTGCAGGAGTCTGTCCCAGTCGAAATTGGACCTCAGAGCCCATTCCGCTGACAGAGAGCTCAGGTCACCACAGGCACCCCTACATGAGTCACATCAAACTGGCTACTCCCACCCTAACAATACTACACACACACACACACACACACACACACACACACATGAAGTTAAACACATATCTGATGCAGCTCTCAATGAAATCAAGTTTGACACCCCTGGACTAGAAGAACAGAAATAGCATGGTGCCGGGAGGAGGTGAATCCCCAGGAGAAAGGGGATGCAGTTCAGAAGAGTAAGAGGCAACTCAGCCAGGATATTCTGTGTGAGAGAAAGAAGGTGAAGACAGCCTCTTCCTAATAGTTCCCAGAGTATATTGTAGATGCAGATAGTAAAGTTTTCAATCTGGCAAGACTGATGTCAGGCCAAACACCAAGAATGAAATGTGGTGATTCTTTCAAGCCAAATTCTTTATCATTTAATGCTTATAGTCAAATTGAGGACTCGACTCTGCATGAATAGTGAAAATTCACTGGACATCACAAAATGGAATTGAGGATAGACAAATCCAGAGTTCTTGACTTAAAACCTTTGATTCTTTCCCTCTACTTACCTCCTTGGTCATAGGATATGGGGGGGGGGGGAGAGATTAGAGAGCATCTGGGACTGAAGAATGGAGGTGTTCAAAAATAGACTGGACAACCAACTTAGAATTCTGCACCTTTTGCAATTTTATAATGATATTTTGCATTTTTTTAAAAAAATTAACCTTAAATCATTTGGTTTTAATGCTTTATTATATTGATTAAATTGTACGCTACCCAGAGCCCCTCTTTTGATAGAAATGGGCAGTTAAGAAGTTTGATACATTAAATATAAATAAAATTTGATCAGGATGATATGAGGATGTCTTCAGCAGAGGGTTGCACTATAAGATCTCATAGGACCCTTGTAGTCCTATGGTTCTATGTACTATATGCCTTCAGTATGTTATGGCTGTTAAAAGTCTGTTTTTGTTTTTGTTTTTGTTTTAAAAAGCTGGGTCAGTAGAAGTATACCTTCCAAATTACAAGCCATAAAAGTTCTGCTTTCCCTATTGTTCACCTCATTTGGCTTTCTGCAACTAGCTATATCATATGAAGGTTTAGGGTGAAGCATTTTATTTTTTCCCTTTCTTTCAGGCAGTGTATCTGGCAATCTTTGTCAGAAGATGCTAGGGCAGTTCTATCTGAGATCAAGTAGGGATCAGTACTATTGTTGAATATGTTTCATAGTAATAATTTACAGTTCAGTTTTTCCATGAATGGCATGGAGAGAACATAAAACGTGCAGTGTTTTTCAGGGGGTTTACATTGGCTTTGTAAGCATGGTTTTCTCCAAGCGAACCTATCTGATGTAATAAATTTTATGTAGTTAACATACCCGACGTAATACATTTTTCTAGTGGAGGGTTGTTCTCAGCATGAGCTTACCAAAATTTGTTGATTACTGCATAGACAGGATGAAAGCACCTTGGGTTCCTCTTTGATGGAATGGAATGTGAGTGGCAGAAATATTTATCCATTGATTCATCCTTCTTTGGTTGAAATTGGACAATACATCTAAGGCCACATTTTCCCCATTGTTTATTAAATCTTGATATAGCTAAGTAGGAAGAAGTAAAGTTGATGATTGATTGAGTTGCATTTTGTACAAAACTATTGACCATGGTATAGATGTACTTTAAATAATTATTTTTTCTTTAAATTTCTTCTAAACTCTGGAAAGTTTTTAATGAACTGTCATCTTCTCCATCCTTCAGTGTCTATTAATAATCTGGGATTATTATACTAACTATCAGGGATACAAATTTAATACTGTGTAATGCTTAATGTTATTATTGTTAGATTGCCTTTTAAATCCTGTCTTTTTAAGCTATTCGTCTTTTTTTTTTTTTTTCCATTCACAGAAGTTTAGATTAGGTGATCTAGAATTCCTGATATTAATATTCCCATATGTTTTTGTCCTAGAGGTTGGTAACATATTTGAGTCACACTGGTGTCTGTAAATATTGTAGAGAATTTTGACAGATAATTTAGTCTCAGCTTTATTTCTTTTTCTTTTCTTTAATTGACAAAGTGGCTCTTAGAGCAACTCACCCAAACACCCAAACTGCAAGCTTTTGCATGATCTGAAACTTCCAATCTACAATTAACAAGAGAATTAACAGAATAACAGAGTTGGGAGCAACCTTAGAGATCTTCTAGTGCAACCCCTTGCTCAAGCAGGAGACTGCATATCATTTTGGATAAATGGTTGTCCAGCCCTTTCTTGAAAGCCTCCAGTGATGGAGCACCTACAACTTCTGAAGGCAAGTTGCTCTGTTGGTTGATTGTTCTCAGTGTCAAGAAATTTCTTCTTAGTCATACGTTGCTTCCCTCCTTTACTTCTTGTCCTACTTTCAGGTGCTTTGGAGCATAGCTTGACTCCCTCCTTTTTGTAGGAGCCCCTTAAATATTGGAACACTGCTATCATGTCACCCCCTAGTCCTTTTCTTCACTAGACTAGACATACCCAATTCTGGCAACTGTTCTTCGTATGTTTTAGTCTCCAGCCCCCTAATCATCTTGGTTGCTCTTCTCTGCACTCTTTCCAGAGTGTCAACATATTTTTGGTATCATGGTGACCAAAACTGGATGCATTATTCCAATTATGATCTTAGCAAAGTCTTATAAAGCAATACCAACATTTAATGTGATCTTGATTCTATTGCTCTATTAATGTGTGTGTGTGGGGGGGGGGGTTGTGTGTGTTAATTTTGTTAACACAAAATCCAAAGAGAAGTCAAGAGGAAGAGCAACATCTTCAGTGCCATTCTTAAAATTAAGTAGTTTCTTCTTGGAACAACCAGGTTGTAGTTTAACGATTGAAATGGTTAAGGAAGACAAAACCCTGGGAAGATGATAGATAGATAGATAGATAGATAGATAGATAGATAGATAGATAGATAGATAGATACAGAGATACAGAGATATTCAAGTAATAGTGATTGAATCACTATTGCTATGGCTGTAATTATATTTTACATCCACCAGGTGCTGCCAAAGAATATCCAACTTAAGCTACACATACACCTACACAATCTTGTGTTGCAAGTGCATCTGTTTACACTTTAGTCTAAACTCTGATTATGTAAGTCTTCTGACAGAATCTCCTATCCAGACCGGGGAGGTGATATCCAACTGTGGCTGATCATTATGACTTTACAATGAACTTTATAAATAGAGAGGAGAATGTTGGTGTTTCCCCTTGTCTAGATAGCAACCCAGAAATCACAACTTTACACTCTAGATCAGACCTACATAGATGGGGGATTACAAGGCAATCCTAGGATTGCAAGCTAGATTGGGAAGTTAAAAAAAAAAAAATCCAGGTGGAAGACAAAACACTTCCATGGAAAAAGGCTAGGAGAACTAAATGCAGATAGTGCCTTGACTTGCGAGCATAATTGAAATTTCCACTGCCAAACAAGACAGTTGTGAAGTGAGTTTTGCCCCATTTTGCAACCTTTCTTGCCATGGTTGGTAAGGGAATCACTGTGATTGTTAAGTGAGCAACATGATTGTTAAGTGAATCTGGCTTCCCTATTGACTTTGCTTGTCAGAAGTTCTCAAAAAGTCATTCCTTGACCGTCAAAACTACATGGAGTTGCCAAGCCTTTGAATTTTGATCACATGGATGATGGACCACGAGGATGCTGCTGCTGTGTTTATAACGGTGCTAAGTCCCTTTTTTCAGTCCCATGGTATCTTCAAACAGTCATTAAATGAATGGCTGTGGGAGCTTCATCACTGGAGGCTTTCAAGAAGAGATTGGACTGCCATTTGTCAGAAATGGTGAAGGGTCTTTCCTGCTTGGAGAGTGGGGGTTTGACTAGATGACCTACAAGATCCCTTCAGACTCTGTTCATCTGTCATTGGAACAGCTTGCCTTCAGAAGTTGTGGGTTGTAAGTAGAGGGCTCTCCCTAGTTTTGTCCAATTAAGCCATCAGGAGTTGTTAGCATTGCAAGAAACTTAGTGCTGATTGTAAAGAGAATCTGAGGAGATTGTAGCCAAGAAAGATTGGCACATGCAGCCATTAGGTTAGAAATATACAGTGATGATAAATTGGATGGGATGTGCATAGACCCTAATTTGAAAAATACTATTTGGCACTTTGGTTCTGCTGATTGTCATTTCTGCAATAATTGGGGGAATAGAAGCACCCACATTTTCATATGCCTGCAGGGGGTACTTGTCCGTGCTCAACAACAATTATTTATCATAACTGTAGCAAACCTGAAATTATCAATATTAAGAGTATAATGAATAGTCATTTGTCCGGATGTATCTTGTTTCCAGAGTCTATTGCTGAGAGGCACACTGTCTCTGATTTTGGAATATAGCTATGTAGATAGTCCTTGACTTACAGCCATTCATTGAGTGACCGCTTGAAGTTACAATGGCACTAGAAGAAGTGGTGCATGTCTGCTTTTCACATGTACAACTGTTGGCCGCATTCCCATGATCACAGGATTATCATTCAGATGCTTGGCCATTGGTTCACAGTTATGATGGTTGCAGTGTCCCGCGTGATTCCTCTTTTTGTGGCTTTCTGACAGGCAAAGTCAACTGGGAAAGTTGGATTCACTTAACAACCGTGTTACCAGCTCAACAACTGCACCCATTCACTTAACAGCTATGGCAAAAAAAAAGGTCATGAAATAGGACAAAACACTTAAAAACTGGCCCAATTAGCAATACCAATTTTGGGCTCCATTGCGGTCATAAGTCAAGGATTTTAGCTCTATTTAGGATTTTAGCTCTATTTAGGATTTTAGCTCTATTTGGGAATATTCAAGACTCACATGTTCCACAGGAATGTTTAGAAATCCTGTTTCAGTGTTTCTTAAAGTGTGGTTCTAGGACCTTTTGAAACCTTGAAGAGTTTTCTTTCTAAGGTAAAGGTAAAGGTTCCCCTCGCAAGTTTCTGGCTCAAGGGGACAGTGTGCCTTTCCGTTACAAAGCCAAAGGGCAAGCATTGTCCAAATTCGTTTTCATGGTCATGTGGCCAGCATGGCTAAACACCAAACGTGCACAGAACCCTGTTCCCTTCCCACCAAAGTGATCCCTATTTTTCTACTTGCATTTTTACATGCTTTCGAACTGCTAGGTTGCAGCTAGAAGCTGGGACAAGTGACGGGAGCTCACTCCATTACGCGGCGCTAGGGATTCGAACCACCGAACCGCCAACCTTTCTGATTGACAAGTTCGGCGTCTTAGCCATTGAGCCACCACATCCCTATACCGCATCTTCTTTCTAAGGGAAACATAAAATCAAAATTATTTCCCAGCCTATGCTGAAAAATTATATGACATTAAACCCCATCAAATAATTCTGAGAAGCGGTAGTAGTAGCAGCAGCAGCAGCAGCAGCAGCAAATGCTTTAATTTTAATTTTTAACATGGTGCAAATATCAATAAACATAACCCATTCTTGCTGATGCTCTTTTGGGGTTCTCCACAATTTTTAACTCAGGGATGTGGTGGCTCAGTGGCTAAGATGCTGAGCTTGTCAGTCAGAATGGTTGGCATTTCGGCAGTTCGAATCCCTAGAGCCACGTAACGGAGTGAGCTCCCGTCACTTCTCCCAGCTTCTGCCAACTTAGCAGTTCGAAAGCACGTAAAAAATGCAAGTAGAAAAATAGGGATCCCTTTAGTGGGAAAGTAAAAGAGTTCCGTGCGCTTTTGGCGTTTAGTCATGCCGGCCACATGACCACGGAGACGTCTTTGGACAGCGCTGGCTCTTCTTCGGCTTGGTAATGGAGATGAGCACCGCCCACTAGAGCCAGAAATGACTAGCATGGATGTGCGAAGGGAACCTTTACATTTACCTTGATACAATTTTTAAAAGCAGGAAGAGATTATGAGAAAGAGCGGGGGAGTTTAAGAAACACCGATTATGAATGATAGAATACGATAATAGAATATTTAGAATGTTAGACAGTAAGGAATATCTTTACTTTTTTTCTTGTCTTTATTATTTGACACTATATTGATAAAGTGTTTTTAGGATTGATTTGGAATGAATATATGATTTGTTACAGAATAAACTGTTTAAAGTATTGTTATCTCATAAAGCATGAATAATTAAAAGTATAGTCAAAAGTTTTTTTGTTTTTTGTTTAATAGCGATATTAGGATATATAAGTTTGGATTGACAATATGAGTTGTTATGTAACATAATTGTAATTGAGACTCCAAAATGAATGCACAAAACTGATGAACCAACCGACACGCTGGATGTACATATGAGAGTTGATGTTTTAATGTTTTGTTTGTCTTGTTTGTTTGTAGAAAATTAATAAAATTCTTTTCAAAAAAAAAAAAAAAATAGAAACACTGATTATGAAGAAAAAGTCTAACCATTTGAACATTTAATGTAATTTGTCTAGGGGGATTCCGGTTCAACCCCGTTCTATTCTCATCAGGGCCAAAATCCACATTCCCCCTTTTTAAAAAGAGCATCATGTGATTCAGGCCATGAGCAAAAAGCATTCAGACTGGATCATTTTGGAGATATTAGGAAGTGAAGTCTTGCATGATATGAGCAGAGGATCTGTTTTCCAATTTCCAAGGCTTGGCACTGAAAATTCCTCTCAGGGTATAATGCAAGTTTAATTATCTATTGCTGCCGGGCACAGTTGTCAGAATACACCAGAGAAAGCTGAAGCGGAAAAGAGGGCAGTGTCGGAAGTGCAGCGCCTAAACAATTCCATTCTTGGAGAATGCGGCGTTGTGGCTTCAAGCTTGATAAGGGTAATGGGGATGGTTTGATCAATCCCAAGTTCCTCTCAGTCACAGCGCTGTGCTAATCAAAAGGGAGCCGTTGATAGAGCGGTTTGCCTTGATGTAGCTGATCAGTCGGGTTCCATGTAAATCTCCCCCTCGCCCCGCCTTTGGCTTTGTCCAATCTGCCTGTTAGCTTTGCTGCAAATATTTCTGGAGCTGTTCCTTGAAAGAGACAGAGCTTTGACTTTTCTAAACCTGCCTGTGTTGTTGCTGCTTTTTTTTTTTCTTGGTAAAGAGATGGAATGTAAGAGGAATTAGTTGTTTGTTCATTCATTCATTCATTCATTCATTCATTCATTCATTCATTCATTCATTCATAGATTCAGGAAATTGCAGGAAAGCAATTCTCTCCCAGGCTATACTTCTTCCTTAAGATTCTTGTGTGTGTTGGAATCTGACTTATATCTTTAAAGAGAGAGGGAGGAAGGAAAGAAGGAAGGAAGGAAATTAATATGATATAGGAGAGAAAGAGGGGGAGGGAGGGAGGGAGGAAAGAAGGAAGGATTAAAAAAAAAAGGTCACCTCTGCATATTCTTAGGTCCTATTACCACGAAAGCAAACATTATTGTTCTTTACAAAGTTATTTGTGCAACGTTTGGGGAACTTATTTTGAAAAGTGTCCTTTAATACTGAATCAAAAATGCTTATGTTAATAATTCTTAGCTTACTCACAGGCATGTTCACACAGATTACATTTAAGACATTTATTCCTCTCAGTTAATTGTTTCGGATTCTCTCAGCTGCTTTCTCAGGCAACTATCTGAGGCTTAACTCGAAGTTATGCAAACCACGGTCCTGCATCCTGACCCCAGCGCTCCAAAAGAAGAAGCTCCTCCATCCTATCAGTTCTTCTTCTTTTCCACCTCCCACCTTCTCTGCTTCCTTTGATAATCCTCCCATTCAAGAGCCTGTCTTATTTTCTTTACAAAGCTCCAATGATACCAAAGGCATCATGAAGAACGGTTACAAGAATTGGGTGCGTCTAGTTTAAGGAAAAGGTGGCATGATAGGAGTCTTTCAATATTTGAGGGGCTGCCACAAAGAAGACAGAGTCAACCTATTCTCCAAAGCACCTGAAGGCAGGAGAAGAAGCAATGAATGGAAATTAATCAAGGAGAGAAGCAACCTGGAATTATGGAGAAATTTCTTGACAGTGAGAACAATTACTCAGTGGAGTAGCTTGCCTTCAGAAGTTGTAGGTCCTCCATCACTGGAGGTTTTCGAGAAGAGACTGGACAGCCACTTATCTGAAATGGTATAGGATCTCCTGCTTGAGCAGGGGGTTGGACTAGAAGACCTCCAAGGTTCCTTCCAACTCTGTTATTCAACAAAATTAGAGTTTTGAAAGGTCTGTTTCATATGGAAAGAGGGATGCCCAGTGCAAAGGCACACTTTCACTTTCTTTGGCTTCCGGAGTGCCTGAACCTACCCCCCCTTCTTCCTTTTCCTGCAAGATCCATGAGGAAATGGGACATGTTCATATGAAAGGTGAGGAGGACATCCTTGGACTTGTTCTGTTGCCTGGAAACAAAAAATTTTCTTGTTTCAACTCTGCTCAAGGGAGTTTTCAAATGTTCCACCAACCAATCTTCAAGAAGTTTGGGTCTCAGAATAAATTCAGCAGAGAGGGGGAATTTCTCTGCCCAGGAAGAAACCAGAAGGCAAGTATGAGATGCTACTCCAGTTTGTCCTTTCCATCTGAAATAGCAATGATCTCCAGAACAATGTGCCCAAGAGGAAAACATGCTTGATGGTCAGTTACGAGTCTCAGCTAGATGTCCAGTACAGATAGTTCTCACAACACTTAGTTTAATGATTGTTCAAAGTTGCCGCAGCATGGGAAAATGTGACTTATGATTGTTTTTTCACATTTACGACCTTTGCAGCATGCCCGTGATCGCATGATTAAAATTCAGATGCTTGACAACTGGTTCATATTTATGATGGTTGCTGTGTCCCATGGCCATGTGACTAGCTTTTGTGACCTTCCGACAAACAAATTCAATGAGAAAGCCAGATTCACTTAACAATCGGGTTATGTGATGACCCAGGGTAAATACAAAACAAACACAGTCACAAAAAACAGGTGAAGCCGCTTTTATTCCTTCGCTTTGCTTCCAAGCTCCAAATATCCTTGACGGAAGACAAAAAAACTCCCACACAAACAGTTACAAGAAGGAGAAAAAAGCAACACAAACCAGGCAAGATAAGGGCTGCAGGACATCCACAGATAACACACACTGGGAAGGTTGCCAAACTCAGAGAGGAACCATAAACTAGAGATATTTCCATGCTTTGTTTCCAGCGTTCACCCATACGCATGTCTGGCCTCTTATCCAGATGTCACAGCTGTAGCCCATGAAGAGGATCAAGGTCCTCTCCTCCTGAGTAGACCACATCTCTCCCTTATCCTTTCCTCCCTGCGTGCCCTAAGATGGAGAGAGGATGGGCCTGGGTCCTTCTCTGACTGGCCAGCCAGCCTCTGCCCTTCCCCAGCCTCCTCCACAACCTCTGGAGCCATACTTCCACTCCCTGTCAGCTGTTCCTCCTCTCCCTCAGAGTCAGTCTCCAACAGGGGCAGGACAGGTTACTAACCTATCTACTGCAGCAATTCACTTAACAACAATGGAAAGAAAGGTTTATTAAATGAGCAAAAAAAAACCCACCTCACTTACTAAGTGTCTCCCTTTACAACAGAAATGTTGGCCTCAAATTTGGCCATAAGCCGAAGACTATCTGCAATGCCTTTTGTGAACACACTACTTTTGTTCAAAACTTCATGTTTCTGTTCAGTCACAGTAACCACCACGAGATACCACCATATCATAATCGTCAGCCAGTTAATTTAGTTTTCACCTTGATTGACTGTTAAGTACTTGGACATGGGTTGGAGTAAATGGAGACAGTCTTTGAATGTGAACTTTCAGCTCTTTATTAGCATAGTGACTTCTCAAAACAACAACAGTGAACTCTGCCTTATATAGACAACCTTTGTGAGAATTGTCCAATAGCGAGCTATGAACGCAAGTACTTTAAATCAATAATAATCCTCTGTTAAGGGCCAATCGGATTCCTAAAAACTAGCCAATCCGATCTGGCTGCCTAACAGCCAATCAGAAGTGCAGGGCCAGAACCCTGCACTTAACCTCAAGCTCATACTTTATTAACTATGGTACATACATAACAATTGACCATCTGCGTTTGCCAGATATCAGACTGAATCTGTTCCACTTCTGAAGCTCTTGCTGCATTGCGTTTTTTCCCCCTGAACCTTCCAAGTCCAGAAGCATGAAATTTCTCTTTAGTCCCTCCAATTTGATATGGTAGTTGCCTAGCAATCAAGGGAATTGGAAGTGTGGTTTAACATTGGTAAAAATGGTGGGGTATTAAAAATTAAAGGGCTGAACCATTCAATCATCCTTTAAGATAATAGAGATGCCGAAGCCAAGCTGACCTTTTATTCTGAAGGGTTGGAATTATTTGCTGTGTGCAGAAAAAAAAATGGAAATAGAAGGCACACAAGACTGCGCAGCCAGACTTCGAAGTAGCCGAGTTTAATCCTCCCCAGTTAATCATAAGAAACTTACATGCAAGTGCTATCTTTTGCAGTGCTGGGCCTCCTCATGAATAGAAGAATAGAACCTTATACCACTCCAGTCAAATAGTAGGACAATCTTTTCCTAAAAACTTCCAGTGTTGGAGCATTCACTACTTTTGGTGGCAAGTTGTTCCGCTGCTTAATTGTTCTAACTGTCAGGAAATTTTTCCTTAGTTCTTCTCTCCTTGATGAGTTTCCACCCATGCTTCTTGTCCTGTCCTCAGGTGCTTTGGAGAATAGCTTGACTCCCTCTTCTTTGGGGCAGCCCCTGAGATATTGGAACACTGCTATCGTGTCATAGTAGTTGTGACCATCAAGAAAGCTCTCAGCTATGACCCCAGGCTTTAGAAACTATGACACTAAGATCACCCCCACCTCAAGCAACTCACTTATAAAATCTCATCATTTTCTCCACTGCTACCTATCATGAGGTGTCAAAAAGTTGGTACTTCTGGCAGCAATGTCTTAACGTGAAGCCTATAATGTCACTTAGATTTTAAGGGAGATGTGCATGCGATTGCCAAACATTTTTTTTTTGGTATGTAAACCATCTTGCAAAGAGATATTATTATTTTTAACCAGGGCCATCCAACCTTGCAATTTGAAGACTTGAAGACTTCAACTCCCAGAATTCTCCAGCTGACTGGGAAATCCTGGGACTTGAAGTCCTCAAGTTTTAAAGTTGTCCAGGTTGAAGATCCCTGACTTAGACTATCTAGGTCAGGGGTGTCAAACTCAAGGCCTGGGGGGGGCAAGGGCAGCCCACCCAAACTCTGTTTTTGTGGACAGAGAGCTGCAGGAAGATGTTGCAGCCAATAACGGAGATTGCGAGCCTGTTTTTGATGGCAGATTGCTCAGGCCACCAGAGATGGCCCCGACATAAGTGATGGCAAGCTGGCCAGGCCCACCCCGGCCATGTCACCTTAGCCCCCGAGGTCAAACACAATCCTGATGCAGCCCTCAATGAAATTGAGTTTGACACCCCTAATCTAGATGAAGGAAATGCACGTGCCAGTTTCAAACAGAAATGTTAATACAAGAAGAATGTTAATCCATAATAATCTGGTATGAGGTCTAGATATAGCAATTTCTGTTGAATATACTTAAGGAACTTTCTGATAATTTTTGATGGTATTTTTCTTGACTTTTTGCTTGATCGAAGCAGTTGTAGTTTGTCATTAGTCCAAACCATTTCATTCTCTCCTTTCCTTCAAAGCTCTGATGCCCAATTAGTCCCCTTTTTAAATCATCAGCAGAAAAAGCTGGAGATGGGTGATTTAAGGACTTCTCCTCTTCTTCTGTCACAGACAAATAACCACAACTTTATCTCTCAGCTTTTTGACACTCAGGAATATTTTTAGAAGAGTTGTGAAGCCCCTGTGAAGGATGGACAAGTATCTGCAGAGGCTTCAAAGTATGCATGATCTCACTAAATGTGGGGAAAATAAAATATGTACTTTTGCATAACCATAACCTTGCATACCATTGAGTACCAGACGAGATTTTAAAAAATTGAGGGCCAAGAGGCATATTTAGTAGAAGGAATAATTTTTCCATTATTTCCTTCTAATTCAGTAAACTGTTGTCTTCTCAACCAGGAGAAGTAACTGTACTTCTGTTTTCACTTCTTTATCATATTTATGTTTATAAATTTTATAATAAATTTATAAATCATATTTATTTATAATGGGTCACAGAAGCACTCTTAGCGATGCCTAGGGCTGACATGTTGGTTGCCATCAATCTAATTTTGTGTGTGTGTGTTTGGTGCATATGTGTGCATGTCATTAAACCCTCAAACATAAACTATAATCATATAGTATGGCAGATATTAAAGACATATACCACATAGGTGCCATGGAGAGTATTTAGACCATGATGTCTGTCTTGAGCTGGGCAGTTCTGTGATCCAAGACATTTCAAAGAAAGCTCTCAATTCTGCCCATGAATTTTGTCATTCAGTTTCTCTTTACCTCTTCCCAAGGAGTTGTTCAAAAGAAGAAAAAAGAGAATTGCTCCCATGTCATTAAAATATTTTCTTTCCAAGTTCCACCTTTAATTAACAAACTTTATATTTCACTTCTGAGCCTTTGCTTGCAAACAAAGCTTGCTCTGTTTTGCATGATGTAAATCCCTATTTGCCTGACATCAAAAATCTTATTCCCTAGCCTGGAACAGACACCTAGAACTAAAGAGAAATTTCCTAATAGTGAGAACAACCAATCAATAGAACGGTTTATTGGCAGAAGTTGTGGAAGTTCCAACACTGTAAGTTTTTAAGAAGAGATTGGGCAACCATTTGTCCAGAATGGTTTAAGATCTTCTTCCATGGTCTAGGGATTGGACTAGAAGACTTCCAAGGTCCCTTCCAACCTTCTATCTTTTCATTTTCTCATCTTCCCTACTAACTTCTAATGATTTATGATTCTATTTATGATCTATAACTCTGCTGCTTATATGTACAATGAGAGCTTCTGTACCACTGACAAATTTCTTGTGTGCCAAATCACACTTGGCCAATAAATAATATTCTCTTCTCTTATTTTATGTTCTATCTAAAACATGATGTCATTATTAAAGGAAAACTCTGTATTCCTATACAAAGCTGTTATGTCTTTTTTGTCCCTTTTATAGTTTTAAGAGTTTTTAACATTAGCAATATTAATTTTCCTATTAATAATATTAATTTGTATATATTGTTTTAATTTTTCTGTAAGCCACCCAAAGTCATATGATGGTGAGATGGGCATCAGCATAACTTACAATGACTAAATATAGAAATCAAACCACAAAAATCATGTGACACAGAACTATAGCTCTCTGCTCAGAAACATTCCTAATTTTTGTTTGTTTGTTGAGCCTTGTCAAGCTAATTGGATTAGAAAGGAGTTTTTTTTTTTTTTAATCTATTGGGTTACTTGAGAAATCAATATAGTTGGTGAAGCTTAGGAACTATTTTCTTTCTTTATCTTTGGAAAGGGACCAAACTCAAAAGTGTTATTGTATTTGTTTTGCAAAATGTTTGAGCACTTTCAGTCTGACTGCCTCTAAATGATGCATCTTATTAGTGATAATCATTATACTCATGCTTTAGTGTTTCCAGTGCTAAATACCAGCATATTTCCCATTTAAGATTTAGTTTCAGACTAGTGAATCAGTCGTGCAGTTTGTTCACCTCAAATCCAACATTAGGTGGCCTTCCGTGGTGACAGTGTTTTACAGCAGGTGTACTTGTTAAATTGCAAATTACAATAAAAAAAGACAAACTTGCAGTAATAATTAGCCTAGAAGTCTGTTAATAGCTTGAATAGAATTGCAGAATTGTGTTAGTAAAGGTGTGAGCGTTAATCAGATTAGCCAACCAAGTTTTTGTTGATAATTGAATAAAGCTAATCAATTTTGTTTAGTTGATTGATTAAGAAAGTTAAAACAAAAAGACATCTCTGATCATTTTTTTCAGCTTATTCTGGGCCTCCTGTCTGTGACAATAAAAGGGGAATGCAAATTCTCATCTTTGTTTCAGTCAGTGTGTAGCAATCTTTCTCTCTTTTTCCCAGTCCCGTTGGCATCTCAGCTAGACAGTTAATATCCTGTGGTTTTAGCAACATCAACATTTAAATGAAATTGATTAATCAATTAAAGGTGAATGAGCAATCAATCAAAAAAGAAATTAATAGGCTGTTCTCAGTTATTAGTATCCCTTTGACTAGCAGTTATTAGCCAAAGTATTTCTTTATTTTTTTTTCCCTCTCTTTTTTAATGGTGGCACATTTTCAGTGAAACAATTTTATTCCATTCCTCTGAGGAAAGGACCTTTTTTAAAAAAAATCACAAATTGCTCTGGTCCAGATATATGCATTGTATATACATGCTCATACATTTGGGGCATGGAATTGCTCACTTCATGCAGCATCCCGCTTTGCTTTCCCAGATCAAGGCAGCTAAATTAAGCATCCAATTCTGTTTAGTTAATTTGTGAGGTCCTCCAACTCATCTCTCTGCCCTTGGTGAAGTTAATTTGGCATCTTTTATGAAGGCAGAGCAAATATTTTTCTTTGCGGGGTGATGTGGCTTTTGTTGAATCTTGTGTTTGAATAATACATTTGATTGCTATCGTGAATGTTGTGTGTTTGCGCCCACCTCAGAGAAGTGCCTAATTAACAAAAATGGTAATGAGGCCCTTTCTCTCTTCTTAAACAATTGTGTACATGGCAGTTTCTTTTATCCTTTTTATTTTTTTTCAAAATTGGTTTGATCCCCTGACCCCGCTGCCTCTCTTGTGTTATTTGTTTACCCATGTGATGACTTAGCCAAGCTGCTAATTTTCTGCAGTGCTTCCTTTCTGCTTGTAATTAACACATCCAGCGCTGAACCAATTCTTTAGCACTCGGATGTTGAATGGAGATTTTGTTTTTCTCCCACTAATTATGTGGTTTGGCTTTCTTTTTTAGATAGTTGCATTGACCTATAAGGATACCAAGCTTCCTTGCTTGTTTTTTTTCTTACTATACAGTAACAGTGTGTTGTTAGGTATATAAACAGAGACTGAATGGGGGTGGGATATATAATCCCAACATGATGTATTTATGTTGTATTTTATTATTTTGTGAAGAAGAGGCTTTTACTAACATTTGGGGAAAGAAGCATAATGTATTGTGTGTGGGAAGAAAAAAGTGTTACTGCCCTTGTTGGGATGGGCTACAATGTCAGAAAGTAAATTGTTCTTTTGGACAAATTATGTTTACTTCATCCCTTCTTCTATATTTAGAGAAGAGATTTCCCCATTCAATCAGTATCTTTTGTCAATGATCAGAACTAGATTTTTAATTTTGGAAATCCTTGTTTCTCATTGATACAAGGTGAAGGGAGCTATCTTAGGTATTTCTATACATTTAAAAAGACCTTTGCATGGAATAATTTTGGATTCTTTTCTATTGCCACCAGGAATTAAATGGTAGCAACAAAATATCTGAACATCAGCATCCAAAATTATTCCATGTAATGATATCTTTAAATGCATAGAAATACCGAAGATATTCCTTTCAAATATTCCTTTGTCAATGAGGAACAAGGTTTCCAAAATTAAAAATCTAATTCTGATCATTGACCAAAAAAAATAGTGATTGAATGTGGAAATCTTTTCTCTGAATATAGAAGAAGGGATGAAGTAACTTGCACAAAAGGAAAATTTACTTTCTGATCTTGTAAGCCAATCCCGACAAGGGCAGTAATATTTTCCCACCACACACTATATATTTAAAGTGTCAGAATCGATCAATCAATTTGTCATATTTTATCCAGAAATTTTACTTTTGTAGTAATGCATGGCTTCTCCCCAACCCAAAATGGGAACTGAATTGTAATTCTGATATGTGTCTGCTGAAAATATAGCATAGACATTCCTTGAAAAACATCTGCAAGAGTTCGGAATGTCATTTTAGATATGATAAATTGTCATATGTTTGCAATGCAGACAATTCTGAGACATTTTGACAGATTTATTGAACTGTTTATGTTCTTTGGGATTTTGTTAGACCTTTTTGCTTTAAGGAAGAATTTCCAAGTGTGTTTTTGAGATTTCACTTATGGTTTGCGCAAAATTATGCTTGAAGTCCCAATTTTAAGTTTTTCTTGGCAGTTCTCACCATTTCTAGGATCATGTATTAAAAGAAGAACCTATATTTGCTAAAACTGCTCATTTTGAACAATATTTTGATAATTTAACAGTCTTTTAATTTACAATTATGCAAAATACCAAACCCTCTGCAGTAGGAAAGAAAGACTTAATAGCAAACTATTCAGTAACCAATGGCTAGTTCCTAAACGTTAAATGGCTTTCATACACAGATATAAGAGTTCACTAGAAGAACCAACAAAAATCTGGTGAAATTCTAAAACAAAGTTTAAAATGTGGTGGCATTTGTCTGCCTCTGCATCTTTTAAAACATCAAACTTAAGATTTAAACCATAATTAGCAGCTGATCAGTAGTTACAGAGATCGATAAAAAAGAATATATTCATAAATATATATATAAAACTTAAAACACACACACACACACACACACACACACACACATATATATATTTTCTGAGGTTCTCGCGGGTATTTGTATGTGGATCTTTGGTTATTTGGGTTTTCTCCCGCGTAAGATTGGAAGTATCTATTCCTCAGGAAAGCTCTACTAGGAAAGAGCTGCCTGATTTCAAACATTAGACAGAGAGCCAACAAGAGAGATATCGATTTAGACAATTGTATCATTACTATTCCAGACCAAACCTAGAAGAATGTGTGTGTGTGTGTGTGTGTGTGTGTGTGTGTGTGTGTGTCTTTGGTTATTTGGGTTTTCTCCCGCGTAAGATTGGAAATATCTAGGCAACGTTTCGATGAAGTCTCATTCATCATCTTCAGGCTTGTGTCTTCAGCTCTGTGCTTCTCAGAGTGATGTGGGCTTGCAGCTGCTTCTTCCTTGCAACTGAGACTAACCTGAGCACAACCAAGCCCCCACCTGAACAGAACACGCCTCCAGCCAATCAGAACACAGCCAACCCCCCAACCAATCAGAACACAGCCAAAGCCCCAACCAATGAGAACACACCCCCACCCAATCAGAACACAGCCAAGCCCCCACCCAATCAAGTCACACCCCCACTAGCAGTTAAAAGGAAGAAGCAGCTGCAAGCTCACATCACTCTGAGAAGCACAGAGCTGAAGACACAAGCCTGAAGATGATGAATGAGACTTCATCGAAACGTTGCCTAGATATTTCCAATCTTACGCGGGAGAAAACCCAAATAACCAAAGACACACACACACACACACACACACACACACACATTCTTCTAGGTTTGGTCTGGAATAGTAATGATACAATTGTCTAAATCGATATCTCTCTTGTTGGCTCTCTGTCTAATGTTTGAAATCAGGCAGCTCTTTCCTAGTAGAGCTTTCCTGAGGAATAGTGAATTATTTATTATTTGTATCTGCCCCTCCCATCCTTAGCTTTCTGATGACTTATCCCCTAACTCCCCCACTTTAATAAAATGTGTGTGTGTGTTTCTGCATGCATACTTTATGTTGCCAGATCAGAGTCTCTTCTGCTTTGATAAATACCAATAATTGGGTACCTTGCACAAGTCACAAGAAAGGATGGATTCAATTGCATCTACAACCTTTCCTTCCTCCCCACCCCCCTCTGTGTATATTGATCTCTTTCCTTTCATATATAGCATCTTTCTTCCTTGTCTGCCGTGCTGAGGATCCTTTCTTAAACAACCACAACAACAATCACGTAAATAATGGCTCCGTGTTGGATAGGAAGTGTGGACATTGACAACCTGATCTCTTTGCACTGAAAGAAAAACAGTGTTACTGATCAGTTCTGACTCAAAAAGAAGTTTGAAAAATGGCAGACTACAAGAACCAGGAGCACCACTCAGGTGACCCTGAGGACACAGATAAACCTCCAAGTGGCCTCAACGACCCTCTAAAAGGATGCAAATGACCAGCTCTCTGCAAGGAGTATAAATCCTTCCATTCCCCCAACAATCAGTCAGAGCTGAAGAAGCTTCTTGGGTGAGAAGCAAAGCATCTTCAAAGAAAAAAACAAGAAAGCCCAGTTGCCTCCTGAAAAAAGCACCATTGGGACAACCATGACCTGGATGATTGAGAATCTCTTCAGACTTTGAAAAAATGATGCAAATGTGAGATGAGACTAAGAAAGAAAAAAAAATATTCCTGTTGTATTCTAAATCAATGTCAGGTCCTCAAACTTAAAAAAAAAAAAAAAATCCATTCTCTCTCTCTCTCTGTTGGTTTCTTCCATGCAGGGTAATGAAATGGAAAGAGACAAGCCAATTAAGGCTCCCCATTAATTGTTTTAAATGTAAATGCGATGTGGGTGAGAAGAGTCCCTTCTGTAACATCGAATTAGTCTCCCTGGTCCTTTTTTCCCCCTTGTTGCAAACTAAGCTTTGAAACTGGTTTGTCCCACAGGCGAGAGAGCAGCCCATGGTGGATTGGTTTTGGTGACAGAAGAAGGGATTAAGTTTCCCTTTTTAGTGTGATTTTTGCTGAAATCCGTAGGTTGGTAGATCGAAGAGTTCATCCCTGTTTCCACTTAGATGCCATTTCCTATGTAGGAGAATAAATATTTCTACTTAGAGCAGAGATGGAGATTTGGTGGTCCCTTTATGAATTTTGGATCTCAGCTCCCAGAATTGAGAATTCCATGCTGGCTCAGGAATTCTGGAAGTTGAAGTCCACAAGTCATAAAAAGGCCATAGTTCCCCACCGCTGATCTAGAACATGCTCCTGGTCCCTGGGATTATAAACCCCAGTGATGTACCAAGAGGATCTGCACTGTGCCAAAGAGAGACATTTGATTTTGTCCAAAGTGAATATTCATCCAGTGTTGACCATCCTGATTGAGATAGTAAAAGGACCTTTTCAATTTCCATGGAGAATTTTCTTTTATTTAAAGAGGGACGGGTAATGCAGAAACTCTGAAAGAGTGTGTGCTTCTTTTCCTCATGGTGAGAATTTTTAAAAGTAAACTCTTACATGTAGGCAAGAAAAATCAAAAGCACACATATAGATTGGATGAAACCAGCCTTAATAGCAGTAACTGTGAGAAGGATCTTGGAGTCTTAGTGGACAACCAGCTAAATATGAACCAGCCGTGTGCAGCAGCAGCCAAAAACCAATGCAATTCTAAATTGCATTAACAGTGGGATACAATCACGATCAAGTGAGGTAGAATATAAAGGTACTCTATAAATCCTTAGTAAGGCCACACCTAGAGTCCTGCATCCAGTATTGGTCATCACACTATAAAAATATGTTGAGACTCTAGAAAGAGTGCAGAGAAGAGCAACCAGGATGATTAGGGGACTGGAGGCTAAAACATATGAAGAACGGTTACAGGAAATTGGCATGGCTAGTCTAGGGAAGAGAAGGACCAGGGGAGATATGATAGCAGTGTTCCAGTATTTGAGGGACTGCCCCAGAGAGGAGGAAGGGGTCAAGCTATTCTCCAAAGCCCCTGAAGGCCTGATAAGGAATAAAGGATGGAAACTGAACAAGGAGAGATTCAGCCTGGAAATAAGGAGAACTTTTCTGACAGTGAGAACAGTCAACCCATGGAACAGAAGTTGCCTTTGGAAGTTGCAGGAGCTTCATCTCTGGAGGCTTTCAAGAAGAGACTGGACTGCCATTTGTCAGAAATGGTGCAGGGTCTCCTGCTTGGGCGAGGGGTTGAACTAGATGACCTACAAGGTCCCTTCCAACTCTGTTCATCTGATCTAATCTAAGAACTCAAAGAGTCCAATTTAAGGTGGGTAGGTTTGTGTGAAGGAATCCCATTGAGGTGCCAGCATTCCCCCTCATCCCCTCCCCAAAAGGCTGATCAGAATTGGATTTCATTAATACTTTAACAAAACACACCAGGAATTTGTAGGTCCCACTAGAGCAGGGGTCCTCAAATGCTGACTGAGGAATTCTGGGAGTTGAAATCCACAGGTCTGAAAGTTGCCAAGGTTGGAGACCTCTGCACTAGGGTGTAAAACTAAACAGGAAAGAAAGGGAAGGCGAGACACTGTTAACAACAAAAGTTCATGGATCAGGAGTTAAACATGAAGGACGGGTGGGTTCCACGCATGCCCTCCAACCTTCCTCCCACCCTATTCCGCCTTCCCCTTAGAACAAATAAATCTCTTTCATCAGATATATTAAGGACAGTATCTGTTGGTCAAAATAAAATGTAGCTCTTACATCCAGAGGAATAGAATTAGAAGATATTAAGAGCAGGATCAAAGACACTTTGATATGTTTCCCCCTTTTTATGTGGAAAAATCAGTCTAATCCACTTCTATGCGGTCTAAGTGTTCCCCGCAATGAAACGTAACATCAAAAAAATAAAGGAATTTTGGGAAGCATTTTGGACCTTGGTAAGCATGTTTGAGACCAAATTCAACTGTGGCAAATTTTAAAATGAAATCTCTATGGAGATTCTCAGTCATCCAGGTTGTCCCAAAGGCGAGGAGTCCTTGGTGCTTGTTTCTTTTCTTGCAGACATAATTGGCTCTGGTGATGTTACCCATTTTGGTAATGAAACATCTGCAAGAAAACAAGGAAACTCAGGGAGCACTCCCTCCTCCTCCTCCTCCTCCTCCTCCTCCTCCTCCTCCTCCTCCTCCTCCTCCTCCTCCTCCTCCTCCTCCTCCTCCTCCTCCTCCTCTCTGTAACTCCCTCTCCCATCTAGCACTGATGATGTTCCCTAATTTCAGTAGGGAAATGTCTGCAAAAAAACTCACAAGCTCAGAGAGCACCAAGGACCCCACAGTCATCATCGTCATCCTCCTCCTCCTCTCTGAAACTCCCCCTCCTTTCTAGCACTGATGATGTCCCCTAGTTTGGGTTATGAAACATCTGCAAGAAGACAAGCAAGCTCGGAGAGCAGAAGGGACCCCTCATTTCAACTCTGAGCTGCAAATATTTTCCTTTATTGTCCCAAAGATGTTTTTTTTCCCCTCCCCAAAAGGCAACTGGGCTTAATTTTTACTTGAAGATGTTTTGCTTCTCATCCAAGTATCTTCTTCAGTTCTCAGTTCGGTTTGGTTAAAAAGGAGATGACTAAACTTGGAGAAGGTTGTTTCATGGAGAGGACCTGAGGTGGATACGTTTGATAAGTGGACAAGTTTGTATCTTAGGTGCTGAGTCTGCAACAAGTAGAAAAGCTATTTGAGATGAAATACGCTCATATTAACAACTGGAACCCTTAGTACAATTGGCTAAACCAGAGATAGAGCACCGTGAAGAGAACTCTAGCCAAGGGCAATTTAAGTAGGGATATTGATAAGTTCTGCTTATGGCACATTTAAAGAAGAAAGGATCTTACAGACTGTTACAAAAGATATGATTCTAATTTAATTGTTTTTCCCTCTTTACGTCTCCCCTTTCCCCATTCCCCTTTTTCCTTCTTTACGTTCTTTCTTTCTGCTGGCCTCTGTCAAGGCCTGGTCTTTCTTTCTGTGTATATTTGTAGATACATTGTTTTTTAATGATAAAACCAATAAAGGTTTTTTTTTTTTTTTTTAAAAAAGAAATACGTCCATATTATCTGTGATGGCAGAAGTGTATGCTAGAGTACATTCTCTAGACAGAGTTCCCTTCTGCTAAAACAAAATCCATTTGAGACAAAGGTGAAGAAGAGTATTGACAAATAGGTTTTGCCAAAAAACCTAGGGCAGTTTTCTGAAATGCCAAACAGTAGGTGTAGGAGATGTCTCCTTCCTCTCCCACACTTATAATAAACCCCATAATGTCTCTTTTATATGTTCCCTCACTCACTTTTAACCATAAAGGTGTTTTAAGAGACTTTTCGATGATAACTGAAGCAAGTTTGTTGTACACCCAACAGTGGAAGAATAATGAAATCTCCACACCGGAGGAATGGATGGTGAAAATGTCACAATTTGCAGAAATGGCAAAACTGGCAAGAGAAGAAAAACAACAACAAAAGATTTTCTGAAAAACTGGAAACTTTACATGGACTTTTTGCTGAAACAGGAAAGAATGATAGGGATGATATGACCAGAGGAGACATGATAGCCATGCTCCAATATTTGAAGGGTTACCACAAAGAAGAGGAGGTCAACCTATCTTCCAAAGCACCTGAAGGCAGGACAAGAAACAATGGATGGAGTCCACTCAAGGAGAGAAGCAACCAAGAACTAAGAAGAAAATTCCTGATGCTAAGAACGATCAACCAGTGGAACAGCTTGCCTTCATAAGTTGTGGGTGCTCCAACACTGGAGGCTTGTAAGGAGATACTGGACAGCCACCGTGTCTGAAATGGTATAGGGCCTCCTGCTTAAACAGTGGTTGGACTAGAAGACCTCCAAGCTTCCTTCCAACTCTGATATTCTATGTTCTATATATGGATCTGAAGGTTCAGAAAGATGTTCATTAAATGAGGGGCTGAAGGGATTTTTTATTTATGTTTGTCTTTATTTAAGTTGATTTCAATAACCATCCAGCTCAAAATCTAGACTTGAAATTCTAGAAAACCTAGAACTACACTGCCTTTGGTCCATTTTAGGTATAATATATAAAATCATAGATTGCAACGTCCTACCTGTCAATGAATACTTCAGCTTCAACCATAACAACACAAGAGCACACAATAGATACAAACTCAAGCTTAACCACACCAAACTTGATTGCAGGAAATACAACTTCAGCACCAGAGTGGTCAATGTCTGGAATGCTCTACTTGGCTCTATGGTTTCTTCCCCAAACCCTAAAAACTTTAACCTTAGACTGTCTACTATTGACCTCACCCCTTTCCTAAGAGGCCTGTAGGGGGCATGCATAAGCACACCAATGTACCTACCGTCCTTGTCCTATTGTTTCTTTTATTTTTCTTATATGTATCCATGTATTCATAACTATGTTTTTACTTATACCTAAATAAACAAACAAACAAATAAATAAATCCGGCAGTGACTGGGAGGCTTCCAAAAGTGAGAGATTCAGCATCCTGCAAAATCAGATATCCCAAGTATGACTAGTCTTATCCTTGAGAACATAGAACATAAAAGAATAGGATAGGACCTTGGAGGTCTTCTAATTCAACCCTCTGCTCAAGCAGGAGACTCTATACTGGGCAGATCACTTCAGGGATGAAGGCAAATATACGAGTCCTGGATAATGTTGCAGGATCTAATCTGAGTCTGTCACCAAGACCAGACGTGTAGTCTTCTAAGCTTTCAGACTTGTGTTGGAAATGTTTCTCTACCAAAAGGTGGAGAGAGAACTCATTTTGGTAGAGAGATGTTCTCTGAGGATGGACTCCAGCATGAGTCCAAAAGCTTGGAAGACTAAGCCAGTGATCGGCCCATATTGGAGCCTGCAAGATCAATTCAGGATTCAAGTTTTTTGTCTGTAAACCCTTGCCACCCAGCATGTCTATTTTATAGTGCCTAAGGCAGAAAAGTTTTCCAGAGGAATAGCTTTTCCAATGGTGGCTACAGGTCCATCATTCTGAACCAGTTCTGAAGAATACGTTTTGAGGTGACTGTAGAATCTGCTTGGGCAACCAACCTCAGCAACCAGCTTTGAAAACACTGCCAGTAGGAAATGCATCTGTGTGCAGCTAGTTGGTAGGGGTACATTGGAGCACTCAACTTGAGAAGGAGGACAGACAGACTGTGGTGAGTCCCCTTCCTGCCTCAGAGAATAAATCAAGTCTTCCCTTGATCAAACAACTACGTTTTTCATGGCTCTCAAGTTCTCAATGCTATTATATCATATCTAGTCATGCTGGAAGCCAGTGACCTGAAGATACCCCTTGAAATGCGAATGCTTGCTACAGTGGGAGTTTTACTTTAGTCTCTTCTCTCTTAGTTCTAATTTTATTCTCCAAGGGAGATACCAGGAGGACTTACGCTAAGGATCCACATGTCTTTCATCATGGAGCAGCTCTTTAGAGACAATCCCCCCCCCCAAAAAAAAAGTATTAGATTAAAACACCTGTCTGTAACCCTTTGAAGGGAATGTCTCTTTCCCCGGACTCTGTTGACAGCTAGAGGGAAAGAAAGATGTGGCTGCTTTAAAATATTGCAAATTGGGATGCTACAGTCATGTTCACGAAGTGCATGAAAAACTTTCTCAAATGTGGCACAGCCATGATAATTTCTCTATACTACCCTGGCAAGTAAGTGTTCCTTCTAAGGCATTGAGGGGTTGCAAGATCGAGGACATTCACACCTAAAGCAGGAGATTTCCTGAAGAAGTGAAGAGCATGAGTTTGGAGACATATGCTGTAGCAGAATAGCAGAATTGGAAGGGACCTCTAGTCCAGGGGTGTCAAGCTTGTGTTCTCACTGAGTCACCAAGTGTTGTGAAGTATTGCAATTTTTTCCTCTTCACCAAACTGGGCATGGGCATGGCCAGCATGTGATGCATCCGACAGGCCATAAGTTTGACACCCCTGATCTAGTCCAACCTCAAGCAGGAGACCCTATAGTATTCCAGACAAGTGGCTATCCAGTCTCTTTTTAAAAGCCTCCAGTGATGGAACAACTTCTGAAGCCAACTCATTCCACTGGTAATTGTTCTCACTGTTAGGAAGTTTCTCTTTAGTTCTTCCATCCTTGATTACTTTCCATGCATTGCTTCTTGTCTTACCTATTTGGTTCCCAGCTTTATCTTGTTGTTTGAGAGAAAGAGTATGACCTAGTTTTAAAACTCCAAAGAAAATATGTGGGAGCAATTGTTGACAGCTTAATCTTTATCCATGAAGAGTCCTTCTCCAACCAACAATCCAGACCAGAAGTTCAAGGAAGTTGTGTTATTTGAACTATTCAGCCAGCAATAGACGTTCTGGAAGTTTTTGATCCCCCAGTGCCCCTAGAAACAGTTCTGTAAACTGTTTTCTCTTTTCTTCAAAACTAAAATAAGAGAATTAAATGTGGGAAATTTCATTACTGACTTGAGGTCTCAGTTAGAGGTTCCAGGAGCTCCATGGAATGGTGGAGCCTGAAAGTTTAGAGGGTCCACTTTGGAGGTCCATATAAAACAGATCGGATACTTCTGATTGGACAAAGGATTGAACTAGAAGTCCTCTATGTTCTCTTCTGGCAGTGGTGGGATCCAAATAATTTAACAACTGGTTCTCTGCCCTAATGACCAGCTGAGTAGGCATGGATGGGTGGTCATGTGACTGGGTGAGCATGGCCAACTCAACATCACTCACATTGAGGGGTGCATTGCCTCACCCGGTCCCTCACCCCCCAGCCAGCCCTTGTCACATCCAGCCTTGCTGTTCCTTGATTTACGACCACAATTGAGCCCAAAATTTATGTTGCTAAGTGAGAAATTTATTAAGATTTCTTCCAACAGCCGGTTCTCCAAACTGTTCAGAAAATTAATAACTGGTTCGGTGAGAACCGGCTAAATCCCACCATTGCCTTATGGTTTATGTTTCTTTGGAAGGAATTTCCAGGGAAATTTCCTTTCAGCAAAGAAAATAAGAACTGGTGGAAAGTCCTAACTTTTGTCCAATCATGAGTAGTCAGTTGTCTACCATCTGAAGTAGAGACACTGAGGGTAGAAAAGTCATGTGGCAAATATTCATATTGGTACATTTCCCAAGCTGCATCAGAATTGTAGTTTTTTTTTTTTTTCTGGAAAAACCTAGATGTGAAAACATATTGGAAGTTCTAACACACAGTACTTTTGTGATATAGCTGGACCTGGCTCCAGATGCTGGGCATATCTTCATATTTTAGGCTAGGTAAATTTCAACTTTTTTGATGCCTGCCAATATATTTCTGCATTGTTTTCAGTTTTAACATTTTTTTATTGAGTTATAAAATATTGTAAAATACAAAAGTAAGTAGAAAAGCAGTGGGGAGGAAAAGGGGGAAGAGAAGTGAGGAAGGATAAGAAAAAAAAAAAAGCAGCATTGATTTCAATTCTCTTTGTTGCAGAAAAATGAGGCATCAACATTAAATCACAACTTTTTGCTTTTTTCATAATAATATGAACAAACCATTTCTGTAAAGATCCATCAATCTACTCAGTAAAAACAAAGTTTCATTTTTTTCCCACTTCAAGCATGAAGTTCAGAAGTGGCCTCCATATGGAAAAAAAAGTTCTTACGTTCTTTTCTTTTACTTTGCATTGTTCAGATGGAGGAATTTTACAGGAATTCCTTCTCCCTTCATTTTGCTTCCTATCAAATCAGATTGGCATTTACTGTTGGACATATTTTCTTTGTTTTCAAGAATTAAATGGATTTAGGCAACCTAGACTGTAAACACACGTGCACACACACACACAACACTGTAGAAGAAGCAACCTAAGTCGCATACGAAGTAAATTCCCAACAACATTCTTAGCCCTGTTACACTGATGTTGCACATCAAGAGTCCTTCATCAGGCTATAGTATCTATCAATCTCTGTATTGCTTCTCATTTCATCAATCCTCAGTTAACCAAAGGTGGGAGATTATTAATGGTAATTTACGATCTTATTTAAGCATGCTTGCCTAGTAATTGGCATTGGTTTGGGGCTATCTCTTTAATTAAAATATTCATCTGTTGTTCAGCCACTTGGTGTTTGGGTGAGGATCATGTCTAACTCACATGATATCAGCTGGACTGTTTTTCCCTGATTAAGGAATTCAGGATTTGGTCCAAGAAACTGTAATTGGGAAGTTCACTGCATGAGCAAATGAGTCTTGTATTTGTAAGGGAGCTGTCAGCCTGTTTTCCAATCTGTCTGATGCCGTATTTTGAGGCTACTGCTACATTAGTAACACTCGCCCTTTATTTATTAGACCTTGAATTTAGCTTTGCCACCTGCCAAATTTCTCCAGCAAGGACATCGGGAGATGGGATCCTCATTCTCTATTTTGCATGTTTTCCATTGGTTGCAGGAACCTATTTGGGGGAGCAGGTCATACAAAATAAAGAAGTGTGAGAGCACAGTGGTTAGAATGCAGTACTGCAAGCTAATTCTGCCAACTGCCAAGAGTTCGGCTCAGAGTCAGCCTTCCATCCTTCCAAAGTCGGTAAAATGAGAATCCAGATTGTTGGGGGGGGGGGGGGGAGGGTAATAGGCTGACTCTGTTAACTGCTTAGAGAAAGCTGTAAAGTACTCTTCCTTCCTTCCTTCCTTCCTTCCTTCCTTCCTTTCCTCCCTCCCTCCCTCCTTCCTTCCTCCTTCCTTCCTTCCTTCCTTCCCTTCCTCCCTCCCTCCTTCCTTCCTTCCCTCCCTCCTTCCTTCCTTCCTTTCCTCCCTCCCTCCCTCCTTCCTTCCTTCCTTCCTTTCCTCCCTCCCTCCCTCCTCCCTTCCTTCCTTTCCTCCCTCCCTCCCTCCTTCCTTCCTTCCTTCCTTTCCTCCCTCCCTCCTTCCTTCCTTCCTTCCCTCCCTCCCTCCCTCCCTTCCTCCTTCCTTCCTTCCTTCCTTTCCTCCCTCCCTCCCTCCTTCCTTCCTTCCTTCCTTTCCTCCCTCCCTCCTTCCTTTCTTCCTTCCTTTCCTCCCTCCCTCCCTCCTTCCTTCCTTCCTTCCTTCCTTCCCTCCCTCCCTCCTTCCTTCCTTCCTTCCTTCCTTTCCTCCCTCCCTCCCTCCTTCCTTTCCTCCTCCCTCCCTCCTCCTCTTCCTTCCTTTCCTCCCTCCCTCCCTCCCTCCTTCCTTCCTTCCTTCCTTCCTTCCTTCCTTCCTTCCTTTCCTCCCTCCCTCCCTCCCTCCCTCCCTCCCTCCTTCCTTCCTTCCTTCCTCCCTCCCTCCCTCCCTCCCTCCCTCCCTCCTTCCTTCCTTCCTTCCTTCCTTCCTTCCTTCCTTCCTTCCTTCCTTCCTTCCTATTAGAATGCACTATTGCCAGACTAATTCTGCTGACTGCCAGAAGTTTGATCTTGACCAGCTCAAGGTTGACTCAGCCTTCCATTCTTCTGAGGTGGGTAAAAAATGGACCCAGATTGTTGGGGCAAGAGGCTGACTCTGTAAAACTGCTTAGAGAGGATTGTGAAGCACTGTGAAGTGGCATATAACTCTAAGTGTTATTGCTATCCATGGTTAAAATATAGAATAGGGTTGGAAGGGACCTTGGAGGTCATCTAGTCCAACCTTCTTCTCATAGCTTTTGAGCCAGATTGAAGCCCATTTGTCCAATCTCTTTTGGGGTCAACATGTTGAACATTTTGTCCTAACAAAACTATTTTTTTTAAAAAAAATAGATTAAAAAGATATAAACCTATGAGTATACAGAAATAAAAAATAGTAAACATACTAATAAGGCAGTAAACATATTTCTTTCTATTACATTTGATAATAGGTTTGATAGTTCACAATAAACAATAGTAACTAATAATTGGCAGGTATTCCTTGTCTCTTATAGATAGCATATTAATAAATAAGTAACACGTTACTCTACTATTGCTATTGGATTATAACTGTATTATTTAATCATTAGAATCTTCATCATGTTTATTTATTAGAGAAGCTTGAAACCATTATTTTATATATTCAGTATATACAACTATATATAATATGTTTCCTGGGTTCATTTATTCTGTACATTCTTTTTCTTGCATACTTGGTCTCATCAATTGATGTTAGAATCATATGTTGTTCATTTGTATTACTTATTGATCTTTTCCCCCTTTGAGGTGGCATCCAAATCTAATTGGGAAAGCCCCACAATTAAACATAGAGAATGGAACTTGGTAGAAGAGAATGTGTGTAGCTCAGCCTGGTGGTTTTCTTGAGACGTTTCGTTACCCAACTAGGTAACATCATCAGTGCTAGAAGGGATGGAGGTTTGGTCTCTGTTTATATGCTTCCTGTCAGGGAAAGCCCCTTGTAATTTGTGTAATTGCAATTGTAATTAGAGAGCACCTTTCTAGCACTGATGATGTTACCTAGTTGGGTAATGAAATGTCCTCAAGAAAACCACTAGGCTCAGAGAGCACCAAGAACTTTACAGAATAGAACTTCTAAATTTCACTCATTTTTCCATCTCTTTTAAAATTTCTGTTGTTTTGTAAAATCATCCAAATACTCCCAAGGTAGCGGAAGTTCCACCCACTTTCAGACAACCCATTCAAATAGATTTTGTTCAAGGGAAAATTTTCTGTTGCGGAATGACTCCTTATTCCTCTCCAACACTGGCAGTGGCATTTTTATTTTTATTTTTTTGCTGAATCACCTGCAAAATTCATTCAAATCATCCAGTCATTGGTGATGCATCAGCTAATCCATGGAATAACAGAGGATTTGTTTTTCGGGGGGGGGGAGGAGTGGAGGAGGGGAAGTGAGGACTGGAACCAAGAATTTTTAGCTGGAAACCCAAACTCTGCCGGAATTTATTTCCTACATAGTCAGAAATCCGTGTTGGGACTGCAGAGCTGAAAGTATCTGCTTTGACCCCCCTTCCATCCTGATTCTACAACTGGCTTCAGGAGACTCCCGTGGTGCCTCTGTCCTTGGCATTGTGTAGCCTAAGATAGAACCAGAAGCATATCTTTCTAACTAGAGTAGTGTTTCGCTGAATGCAAAGCTAACTTTGGCTGATAGAGGGAAAAATATTGGCAACATCTTGGCTAAGAAACACAGAATGCAATCGGTGAAATTCTTCCTCTCTTCCTCCACCCTTCTCCTCCTTCCTCCTTTCTTCTCCTCCTCCTTGTCCTTTCTTCCTTCTCTCCCTCCTCTTCCTTCCTTCTTCTCCTTCTCCTCCTTCTGCTTCCTCTTCCTCCTCCATCCTTCTCTTTTCTTCCCCTTTTTCCTCCTCCTCCTCCTCCTCCTCCTCCTCCTCCTCCTCCTCCTCCTCCTCCTCCTCCTCTATCCTTCTCCTTTCTTCCCCTTCTTCCTTCTCTTCCTCCTCCTCCCTTCTCCCCCTCTCCTTTCTTCTCCTCCTTCCTCCTCCTCCTGCTTCCTCCTCCCCCTTTCATCTTTTTCCTTCTTCCTTCTCTTCCTCCTCCTCCTTTCCTCCCTTCTACTTCCTCCTCCTTTCTTCTTCTCCTCCTTGTCCTTTCTTCCTTCTCTCCCTCCTCTTCCTTCCTTCTTCTCCTTCTCCTTCTCCTCCTTCTGCTTCCTCTTCTCCTCCATCCCTCTTTTCTTCCCCTTCCTCCTCCTCCTCCTCCTCCTCCTCCTCCTCCTCCTCCTCTATCCTTCTCCTTTCTTCCCCTTCTTCCTTCTCTTCCTCCTCCTCCCTTCTCCCCCTCTCCTTTCTTCTCCTCCTTCCTCCTCCTCCTGCTTCCTCCTCCCCCTTTCATCTTTTTCCTTCTTCCTTCTCTTCCTCCTCCTCCTTTCCTCCCCTTCTACTTCCTCCTCCTTTCTTCTCCTCCTCCTTGTCATTTCTTCCTTCTCTCCCTCCTCTTCCTTCCTTCTTCTCCTTCTCCTTCTCCTCCTTCTGCTTCCTCTTCCTCCTCCATCCCTCTTTTCTTCCTCCTCCTCCTCCTCCTCCTCCTCCTCCTCCTCCTCCTCCTCCTCCTCCTCCTCCTCCTCCTCCTCCTCCTCTATCCTTCTCCTTTCTTCCCCTTCTTCCTTCTCTTCCTCCTCCTCCCTTCTCCCCCTCTCCTTTCTTCTCCTCCTTCCTCCTCCTCCTGCTTCCTCCTCCCCCTTTCATCTTTTTCCTTCTTCCTTCTCTTCCTCCTCCTCCTTCTTTCCTCCCCTCCTCCTTCCTCCTCCTTTCTCTCTTACCACTTCAGGTATCGAGGGAGATAACAGAGTTCCTGTTTCTTGCTCTTCTGGTGATCTCAACCATTGTTACTTGATGCTGTTGTAGTGAGCCTTTGATGTTGTTTCTCCATGAAATCTCTTGATTTTGTTGTTTTTCATGATATGGAACCCACATTTATGACTGCAAACCAATCTAATATTCCTTCCTCCTCCCATTTTCCCCACAACAATCACCCAGTGAGGTGAGTTTGGCTGAGAGGGAGGGACTGATCCAAAGTCACCCAGCCAGCTTTCATAGTAGTCAAAAGTTTTCAGCTCATCAATTACATTCTAACCCAGGGGTCTCCAAACTTGACAGATTTTAAGACTTGTGGACTTCAACTTCCAGAATTCCTCCTCTAGTCATGTTAGCTCAGGAATTCGGGGAGTTGAAGTCCACAAGTCTTAAAGTTGCCAAGCTTGAAGATCCTTTTTCTAACCTCTCTACTGCTGCTGAAAATTTGGGAAACCCAGAAAGAGTTGGTGTGATAGTATTTATTATAAGCCAAGGTAATTCTTCTTGTGCCAGAGTAATGTATAACCTGCTAGAAGAGATCTTGGAAGAGCTAGTGGTTTAAGTGTTGAATTAGCACCAGGAATCTCCAAGCGAGTCCACCCTTCAGCCATTGAAACTCACCAGGTGGCTATGGATCTGTTCCTTTCTCTCAGCCCAGCCTACCTCCCAGGGTTGTTGTTGACATGAGGATAAATGGAAGGGAGATCTCCTTGTTAGCCACCTTGAGCTCTGAAGATACTCTAGATGTGGGGATCAATTAAACCAGAAACATTCCCATCCCTTGTAGTACCTTCAAAACTCAGCAAAAATGCAACAAGCAGCAAATTACAAATGCAAGTATAAGGCAACAATTTATTTTACATCCTGGTTTACTGAAAAGCTGAGCCTATCCACAAAGGGAAACTCAGCTTTGTTTTAAATCCCATTATTCCCATTCTCAGATTTATTAAATTATGCACAGCTCAAAAAACAAATAAAATAAAATAAAATAACCCACTACCTTTAATAAAATCAGTCAGGAAAGGAAGGTTACCAGATTCCTTGTGTGTTCTTTTGTTTCCCTAGACTAAGTACCCACAGCTCTGAAAGCATGGTCCAGCAGGCCCATGGGTAATTTTCAAGCTGCCATTCCATGGGTAAAGCTTGGGGGAACCTCCTCTGAAAGAATAGAGTAGAAGAATAGATAGAATAAAATTCTTTATTGGCCAAGTGTGATTGGACACACAAGGAATTTGTCTTTGGTGCAAATGCTCTCCCTGTCCATAAAAGAAAAGAGACATTCGTCAAGAGTCAAGAATCATCAGGTACAACACTTAATAATAGTCATAGGGTACAACAAGAATAGAATAGAATAGAATAGAATAGAATAGAATAGAATAGAATAGAATAGAATAGAATAGAATAGAATAGAATAGAATAGAATTCTTTATTGGCCAAGTGTGATTGGACACACAAGGAATTTGTCTTGGTGCAAATGCTCTCCGTGTCCATAAAGAAAAGAGACGTTTGTCAAGAGTTAAGAATCATCAGGTACAACACTTAATAATAGCCATAGGGTACAACAAGAATAGAATAGAACAGAACAGAACAGAACAGAATAGAATAGAATGGAATGGAATGGAATGGAATGGAATGGAATGGAATGGAATGGAATGGAATGGAATGGAATAGAATAGAATTCTTTATTGGCCAAGTGTGATTGGACACACAAGGAATTTGTCTTGTGCAAATGCTCTCCGTGTCCATAAAAGAAAAGAGACATTCGTCAAGAGTCAAGAATCATCAGGTACAACACTTAATAATAGTCATAGGGTACAATAAGCAATTAGATCATACTAGGAAACAGTCAATATAAATCGTTAGGAGACAAGCCACAAAGTTACAGTCCGACAATCACAAGTGGGAGGGGATGGATGATAAGGAGTGATGGGAAGATTAGTAAGTAATAGTAGTGCAGACTTTGTAAATAGTTTGGCAGTTGAGGGAATTATTTGTTTAGCAGAGTGATGGCATTGGGGGGGGGGGACTGTCCTTGTGTCTAATTATTCTGGTGTGCAGTGCTCTATAGCATCATTTTGAGGGAAGGAGTTAAAACAGTTTATGTCCAGGATGTGAGGGGGTCTGTAAATATTTCCACAGCCCTCTTTTTGACTCCTGCAGTATGCGGGTCCTCGTTGAGAGGCAGGTTGGCAGTAATTGTGTGTTTTTTTTTTTCCCTCCCCTGCGGTCCTAATTACTCTCTGAAATCTGTGTCTGTCCTATTGGGTTGCAGAACCAAAACCAGACCGTTTTCGAGGTGCAGATGACAGACAACAAAAGTTGTGCCCGGCTCCGTTCCCTCGGTTGCAGGCAGGGGTTGATAGCTGGCTGAGGAGCGAGTTTGCGCCTCTCTCCTTCAATTAATCCGTCAATCCGAATTTAACTCGAGGCTGAGACTTCCCTCCCCTCTCTGAGAATCCAGAGCTCCGCATTAGGAAACCCCCCCCCCCACCATCCCCCCATTGTCTCAAGATTGCCTTGCCTATCGTGTAGGTGTCTCTGCCAAACACCCACACAAGAAAGCCGCCAAGTGAGGTGTGAAATATATTCATTGTTGAGTTCCGGGCGATGGAGGCGAGCAATTGGCAGCAATAATGTAAGAAAGCCGGAAAGGAGGGGAAGCCAAAAGCGGGAGGCGGCGTGATTCGGGTGGCCTTTTTTCATTACAAGGCTGCGGAAATAAGGGAGAGATTTGATTTGGACTTGTTGGGGGGGGGGGGGGGGGGGCGGGTCGGGGAGGGACGCGGGGGCTGGAATTGCTCGTCGTACGCTGACCCTTTTCCACGGGGGATCAGATGGC